>JASANA010005304.1:0-20814 GCA_030248095.1 Ptycholaimellus sp. GST1_10
AAAGATAATTTTGAAGAATGTGTTTCTGTATTCCACGAGCAGCCCTTGCAATGCTCTTTCTGGAATCTATGGATGCATACCTGCTGATGTTTGATCAGCAGGCTCAGACCTTGTATCATGTAGAATTGTTAGCACGTCAAAAAGGATGACTAGTTTTTATGGAAATATGACCATTCAAAATTCTGTGGAACAATTCTTTACAACATTTAAAAACATAAGTTAAACATTAAAATAAAATATATTACTGACAAATGATTTTTGGTAAACATTAAATAAAAATACCTATATTGATGTACTTATAATATTTAGTAAAGATTTTCATAACACAGACACAACTGCAAAGAAAATAAATAAATTAGGAGCTAGACTGAAACTTGGCACTGTCAAGGTCAAACGGAAGCCAATTGGGTGGTTTCATATGTACTGTGGAGTTGCGGAAATCTGAGTATACATTATGAATGCGTTCTGAAACGTTAGATGGACACTTTGTGAGGAGAGCATGAGTTACTAGAATTTGGTCAGGAAGATTATACAGTATTGAGTTGATTGTGCTTTTTGACAGTTTTATTATTCCTGCTCCATTACGTCCACCTAAATGTTTACATGATGCCCATGGCAGTGGTCTTGGTGATATCAGCCATTCAATGATCATATAGTGTAAACTCCATAAGTCATCAGTGCAATTTGGTTCATTTGTTTCATGAATGAATGGTGAAGAATATTTGATAGATCCCTGAAAATTAGATGTTTTCCCAATTCTGGTGTTGTCTGGAGAAGTCAGTGTCTCAGTACTGCCAAAGTCAATAAGAACAACATCAAGATTTAAAAATTCATCCGCAAAGCCCTTCCCTATTGTGCAAAATCCAGGATGTGTGCGAATCATAAAATTTTTAGGTGCAATATGACAGTGTACAAGTCCAAGTTTGTGCAATGCTCTTATGGCATCCAAACATGCAACAGAGAGATTAGAGATGAGTCGATGGCCCATTCGGCGTAGTGGGGCCATTGTATGAAGCTCTTCCAGACTGATTGTTAGACGCTCCATTATTATAAAAGGGATGGGTGTAAGCAGCGCAAAATCTGTCCTTTTTTTACCAACATTATGATGAATCCAAGTCCAATATCCATCTGAATCATCAATCATTCCATAATCATACAGCTTTGGGAATGATCGTTTTTCCGTTTCACTTAGCCTTTTGGATGACATAATTGTAGTTAAAATGTTGAGCTCTTGAATTAATGAGAGACTATGCTGGTCATGTGCTCCACGGCGTGCTAATTTTAATGCATATGTTTTGTGACTGAAGATACCTGCTTTGCTTTGATTTTCTTTGGGATTAGGACATCGATTGCCTGGGTAAACCTCATACACATCAGCAGTTAATCCTTCTTGAAGCCAACAGCTAAGTTTCCAATGAAATAATTTTGCATTGCTTCTGTGTAAACTGGTGAACTCTCCCTGAAAATATTTTCTACCATCTCTATCACGTTCATCAACATGTTTTTCCACTGCTTGTATCTTAACAGCTTCTCCTTTGGCAGCGATGATGTTATCATCTTCAGTTTTTTTTCCAGCAAGTATGGTATTCAGTAGCCTAGCAAACCATCCTTTTTTCTGCTCACTTATTTTGTTGTCATCATTTTTTGGACATGCTTCTAAATCAGCGGGTTTGTTTTGAAAAAGTTGATTGGATTGGTTCATCTCTTGCTTCCTTGGTTACCCAGATAATGTTTTCTGATTCCGAATAATTAAATTTGATTTATTTAAAAAAATGCAAATTTAAATATGACATTTGGCAACCATTTTAAGGTCAACTCAACGTCAATAACTCTGGTGTGAAAGATTAAGAGCTGAGCTGTTCTGATAGGAAATGTGAGCAAATTATGCTTAAATAGCACTTCAATAACACTAAAAGTAGGCAAGACATGCAAGACAAATCAAAAAATCGTACATCAATCATAAGTTTTTTCTGGATCTTCCTTGGATCTGCATTATCCGCAATTTAAGGTTATTAAGGCAGGTTTTGAAGGATTTGAGCTATTAGTAGCATCTTATTACTGGTTTTCTGGCATTTTTGCATTTAGTTATTTAGGTTTTTTGCTCATAAGTATTCTCGGTAGGCTTATGAGTTGAGTGGGTATTGTCATTAAAATTGTGGATGATCCCAAGAAACAAGAAATCATGCTAAAATGTTAAGCTGGCAAATTCTGCTATGATCGTCAGGATTGAGATTAGAGCTTGTTATTCTGTTTATTGCATCCATTCATTGGCCCCATCCATTTTCTAGTATTTTTCTCTAATAAAACTCTGCGTAATTAACAAACCTACTTTCATCCTCAAATGCTATGTTTTTGTGTTGTAATTACAGCAGTATCATAGCGAGAATCTCTTTAGTCGTTCACCGAGCAGGGAAAAGGGATAGTGACAGGAGCAGGTTTATAGACAGAATGATCTCAGCACCCTTCCGCCCGCACCATCAACTCAAGGTCAACAAAACTGGCTTGGGAACGCCACAGCGCTCCCGGGTGACGAGGGAGAGGTGGAAGAGGATCACACCAATCATCTAGGGCAGGCAGAGGAACGGGACCTCGGATCTAAGCTACAAGCAGTACGACACTAAGGGGGCAGGAGGGGAATTGTCGTCCGTTCAGAACAGTAGCAGGATGGTGTCTGAGCTGTCAAGGTTGGGTATCAATGAGGATCGGCATCTCCTTCGGCCGTTAGGGTAGGTCAGATAGAGGAGGATGTAGAAGCTGACATGTGGTGGTGGTTGAGGTGAAAACTGTCATTGAGGCGTAACTTCCATCCAGGCTCGCAGATGTAGACGCTATTGCGGAGGAGACAGGCAGTCCGGGTTGAAACGTAGAGGTGGAGGAGGTAGAGCCAGACGTGCCAAGGTAGAGGCACACGGAGTCGGTCGTTGTGATCTCCATCCGGGTCCAGCTCGCCGGAGTTGAAGGTGAAGGTCAGATCCAGAGAGGGCGTGGAACAGGGAATGGAAGTCAGGCCAGGCCAGCCGATCCCCGTCCAGCATCACCATCATTGGACAGATGGATGTCATCTCAGGCTCCGTCCCCTTGGCTGGTAGAGCCAGTGATCCATCTCTGGGTCTAGGTTCTTGTCCGGCATCTCCAGGTTTTGAGCCGTAGGAAGATGTGGCAGGGAATTTCTACTCTTGCGGGCTGGTCAGCACCTTGAGGCTATAGAGAAATAATTTTCTCCACGCTGATGGCGAGGATGTATAGGCTGTTGCAGCTGAGGTTGAGGTTGGTCGGGTCCAGCTGGAGGGCCTGGAGATCGGCTGATGCGGAGAGGTGAATGCCACAGGGACTCAGCCAACACAGGGGACTGGGCTGAATGCTGCAATCCAGGAACTGGCTGGCATTCCTGCTCAGATTTGGCGATGGCTGTCAAGGCATCGCAGCTGCCGGCTGTCCATCAGATTCCCATTCAGGTCTTGTAGTTGGTAGAGTTGTTGAAGGCAGAGCCGTCGATGACAGTGATGGAGTCACTGGCCAGTAGCATTTGATCCAAGATCCCTAGATCCTGCTGGGAGATCGGATCCAGTTAGGTGAGCCAGTTGTTGCTCAGGTTGAGGTGTTTCTGGGTGGGTAGGCTCGTAAACTGGCCCTCCTCCAAGGCTTCGACTGCATTCTGCTGTGGCTGCAGGCAATGCTGAGGCATTCTCCGAGGAGATAAGCAAGGCTGGCGGGTCCGAAGGGCCGGGCCAGACACAGGAGAGCTTGCAGTGGTCGGGTGACGAGGCGTCGGGCAAGCAGGTGCAACCGATCTAGGAGTTGTAGGAGAATGAGTTCAGAATGTTATTGATTGTGCCACTGGTCTTATCGTCCAGGATCGGGAGGCAGCAGTTCCGCGAAGGGTGATGATAGGAGCAAGCCAGCAGATGACGAGGTTGGGCAGCCGAGGGCAGTCCTTTTCTTGCTCACCTAGGCCGCTCCTCCTTGCAGAGTTAGGCAGAGTAGCGGATGCAGAGCTGGGTGTCGATGACGTGGGCAGACAGAGCTCCTTTGACTCCACCACAGCCGGAGCCCGGTCGGGTCAGCCATCATCCACCAGCCTGGGCTGTATTCTCTGACATCTCGTTGACATCATCCAGGCCTCGTCCATCCCGCAGTTCAGTTGTTCTTCCTAGTGTCTGCGGGGAACCTGATGTAGCATCTGAAGGAGCACCCGCTGTCCCTGTTGTGTTACACGCAGAGGTTGTGGCTCCTTTCGTGGGTGATGACGAAGATGCCGCTGAAGTCCAGGCTCTCGTCGATGGTACAGGAGCAGATGTCGCTGCACATCTACTTCACCAGTGCGTAGTCCTCCTTTGTTCCAAGGCTGATAGTTTCGGTGGTTCCCTTTCTCTCGATTTTGACTCTTGCTGCCTATGGGCAGAGAAGAAGTAGTTGGCCAAAGAACTGGGTGACCTGGATGAGCAGGTGTCATGGAAGGATAGCAAGGGACCGGGCATCAACACCGCCATCCAGGCGTTGCTCCAAGACAACTTCTTCGCCCTCAAGGAGAAGGAACTGGTGTCAGCAAGGACTGCATCAGCGGCAGCGCTGTCTGAGTCGAGGGCGGTGGTGAAGGCAGGGGAAGGACAAGAAGGAAGGGAGGGCATGGGAGTGGGCGAGAAGAGGTGGCTGGTGGTGAAGGCAGTCTCTTCGGTGTACTCCCTCTTCATGCCTCTCTCTTGCGTCCAGGGCTCTCTATTGCTACTGTGAAGGGTAGGGCAGGTTGAGTTCCAGTCTGTCAGTCTTGTTTGCCTTCACTGCAGGTGTGGGGGTGGCAGCGCAGGGCAGTTCAGTGTCTGACTTGACCAAGAAGCATTGGCCCAGTCTGAGGGGCGGATGCTGGTCCAGTTGAAACTGGGATCGGTGTTAGCTCTCTTGGCTTCACTGTAGCTCGTGGCAAAGAGCAGAGGATTAATCAGGGCAAACCAAGCTCTGGCTCTCCGGTCGCGATGCAGAGGCCGGAGCACCAACACTCAGTCTTCCCTCTGTCCTTGTGGTTTCTCTCTCACAGTGGACTGGATGGTGTCCTGGAGGAGGCTGGAAGTACCAGGGGCACTCCAGCTTCACCGCTCTTTGCTCGGATCAGAGAAGCTTCTCGTTCCTATTCATGTCTCTGTTCACATGGGAGGAAGTCTGTTGTCAGTCTGGGTGCAGACAACGGTCAACCGCGACCAGGCTCATGAAAGAATATGTTGAGTCGATAGGAGGTGTTGAGGCCATCGTAGACGATTTGGCAGATGAGGAAGATGCAGCGCAGGGCCAGAATGCTCCAGCACCATGTCCCCATCACGGAGTAGTAGGAGGCTAGCACTCAATCTATGGACTGTGCAGAAGGCCATGGCTGGGTTTCAGATGTCTGAGCAGAGTGACTGTAGCCAGGTCCAGAGACGGGCAGCTCTCAGCCAGCGGAGGACAGAGAAGGAGAGGCTGATGTGAGGCTGGAGGGCGTCGGTAGGTGGATGCAAGATTGAAGTCCACGGTTTTGAAGAGGTGGAGATGCAATAGAGGATCCTCCCGATGCGCTACAGCTGCCGGCTTATCCTACTCCTATCTCGGTGGACTGTCAAGTGATGTAGAGGCATTCCGCAGAAGCTGTCTGTTGCCAGGTACTCTTCTGGTTGTTGCGTATTCCTGCTAGCAGTCTCTGCTGAAAACGCTTGGTGGGGAGGTGGAGTTCTGGGGAGAGGGGGTCGGGTACTCCTGGGCCCAAACGTGGAGGAGTACTGGGGCGTCGACTATCTCCACTACCTCAGCTTCCAGGCCGAAGTCTCCGTTGCCTTCACCTCAGCAAGTTTAAAGGCACAGTCCCCCATGCCTTCATCCATGTCCGCATTCTGGTCCAGCTGAGCAACGGCAGATTACGGTGTGTTGAGGGAAACGGTGCGTTTTGGTATATGGTATCTTTCGCTGCATTCTCACTCCCTACCCCACGCCAGCATCATCCATTCCCATCGCCCGCCTCCCTCCTTTCGCATCCTCTGCAATATCACTCTTGACTTTTGCTTGAGAAGAAGAGGAAAAGAAAACTAACCGTCAATGCACATCAGAGCTGAGGAGGAGTAAGAGACCTCTCCATCCATCAGCTTTGTGGAGCCTGTCAACCAGGGAGTTCACCTTCGTCGGCGGCCAGAGCATCCCCAAGGACAACTTCAGCTTCCTTCTCTGGACCCCAAGCCGTACAGGTCTCCCACTCTTTCATCACCCTCACCCTCTTCCTACTGCTCGCCTCTGCCGAGTTCAAGCTTCGTCTCCTCTCCATCGACCTCTTCCATTCACTCTTCCTCCAAACAGCCCTCTCTAGGGCTAGAGTCAGAATCAGAACAAGGTCGAGAAGATGAGCAACGAGGAGCAGCCTGGTGCCTCTGTCGTGGGCTTGCCCTACCTCTCCCGCTTTGCCCTCGTCTCTCAGCACTTCCCCATCGACTGCGGCCACGCCTGCAACGCCGAGCACCACCTTCCCAACCAGATCAAGTGCTTCCTCTCCAGCATCCTCGCTGGCCTCTCCAACGCCTTCTCCCCCTCCGGCGCCACCTCCAAGACTGCCTTCCGAACCCTGGAGGCCTGCCACAACATCTCCAAGACCATTGCCCCCGAGGAGTGGACAGAGAGCACCCGCCCCTTCCTCTTCCTCTGTCCGCCCTGTGAGTTGGGCATGGGACGCTCCCCTCGCCCTCTCCTCCTACAGCTCAAGGATCAAGGCCTGCTCAAGCACACCTCCTACCACGAGTACTCCTACATCGGCCCTACTCGCTTCGAGGAGCACACCGGTCTGCCCTTACAACGATCCAGCCTGGAGCCTCACGAGGAGCGCTTCTGGGCGGAGCTGATGGGAGAGCGCAAGCCCGTCTCCGATCCCTCCTCCTCTCCCAACCTGCCCCACCGCGTCGGCGGCATCCCCGAGTCCGAGTTCCTCCAGCAGCTGGCTGCGGGGCAGCTGGATGAAAGTACAGAAAGTACTTCATGAGGTGTGGCATTTCTGGACCCAACATTAGGTTGGTGATTTTGAGTGTGATGCCGATTGTGCTCCTAGTCAGGCTCGTTCTCTTTTGCTTCTTGATTTGTCGCGTTCCCTCAGGCTGTTTGATTGTTGAATCGAGGGCTGCGGACTGGGAAGAAGAGGGGGAGAGTGGTAGTGGGTTGAGGTGAGGCGTCTTGGATGGCGGCTCGATATCCTCCTCTTCTCCTGGAATGGCCTCGTCGATGAATTTATCCAGTCTGATCTCCAGCCTGTTCTGTGCTGTCACTGTCAGTGAGTGGAAGTATACCTTGGGCAAGGTCTCCCAAGGTGCATTGTCCACTAGGCGATGCCCCTTATGGCATACACGGCGAGTGCAGGCGAGACTGTGTCCATCCAGACGTTGCAGGATCAGCTCCAACGTCTCATTCAGCAGATCGTCAAGGGTTGGCGACATCGTAGTCGGCGTAGCTGTGGCAGGGCGAGAGGGGTATGGGTGGGAAGGGTACCGACCAGCTCTCCCTGGCCGGGCCTCGAGCAGAGGAAGTAGGTCTGCCGGGGCAGCAGCATCCTCTGCTGCGTCCGCATTGGCTTGGAGCTGTCTCCGGTTGAAGTGAAGCTTTCGATAGTGGCATTGGAGTGCTGGCCGACGGGGATCGTTAGGGAAAGCTGTTCCAGCTGATTTTTGATCAGGTTAATTGCTAGCTGCACTTGTGCCAAGTTGGTGTAATCTCGGTGGAGAGGGGGGGCTGGGTTTGTCTGAGACTGGCCATTGACATCGCCATCCCTCGTAGGATTGTCTGTGGTGACGGTGAGCATTTTGTTGTCACTGATGGTGCCAGTGTCCGCACTTGATGTCTCTAGAAGGATGCAAGATTCGCGGTAGAGGACGTTGCACAAGGCCAGGAACGTTGTGTGTTCATCGTCCACATTGTAGACGTGAATGCGGTCCAAGTTTGTCAGATGGAAGACTCCCTGGGCCACGAGCTGTTCCACGATGGAGCACCAGGAAGTGTTGTTGGCATGGGTGCAGTTTGGGCAGTGATAGGTCGCTGAGCTGTCCTCCAGCAGTCGTTGGCAGACTATCACGAGAAATCCTGCTTCCAACAGTCCTAAGATGAGTGCCAGTTTGTCCTGAACGCACGCCAGGCATTGGTGCTGCCAACAGTTGTTGCAGCGGACCCTGTCAGCCGGAGTGACGACGTTGACGCACAGGTCGCAAAGGGAGACAGCAGAGGACAGGATCGTGGACATGATGTTGCTTCGGGTCTCCGTGATTGGGTGTGGTGGGTGCAGTGGCTCTCAAGCCCGTGTTCAGTTTCCAGCTACAATCAGGCTCTACCTTAGTTTGTCTTGTCAACTTGGAGGTCGCGAAGCGCGTTTGGTTCCGCGAAGAGGCTTCCTTCACGGACAGAAAGTCGTAATCTCCGGCAGTAGTGGAAACAAGGTGCAGGAGGAAGACTTGGTTGGTCATTTTGCTAGCGGAGCAGTCCTTCTCTAGTGGAGACATTACTGGTCAGCTAGTAGGTGTCGGTGAAAGTGCATAAGGTCTCCTCCCACTTACCGCTCTCAATCTTTGCTCTAGCGTTCGTGGGTGATTAGCAAGGATTGTGAGGAGGTAGTAGAAGAAGAAGCGTCGACACCGGGAATGAGCTACTGCAGGAGGGAGAGGGGGAGGATGAAGGATGAGGATTTAGTAGACGGCCCCCATCTCGTGAGTGACATTCAATGTCCGGCGGGTGATGCTGTCTTCCTCTTGTCCCCCTTTTCTCAGTCAGTAGGAGGCCGGAGTCATCACTTCCTTGGCGAGGATGAAATGATCGGCAAGGGGATCATACATCCACTGCCCTGTGTTCTTGACTGATGCCAAGAGTCCTCTTATTGTGGGGACTTGCTCAGTCTCGAAGAGGTTGGCATGTAGATCATAAGGGCTGCTTGCGCTGGTGGTCTCACTTCTTCTCTTCCTCGACAACATTGAAGATCCTTAGAGCCTGAAAGTGAATTAGGCTCTCTAGCCTCCTATTCACTTTCCGCATTCTGTCGGAGCTTGTCGTGGAGACTGGTTTCCGCCACGCAGTGAGACGCTCTAGGCAGATGACGCGCCGAGAACTGTCCATGATTCGAGCGCGAGCTAATTGACACTCTCTGGGTGGACAGAGGTTGGAGGGCTGCTTGGATTGTGTAGCGACGACTGGGCCAGCGAGGTTGGAGGGGCATGTTGGCCAGGCCCAAGATGGCAGATCGGCTGAGCCTTCGGCTGAGCTTGACAGAGCCTGTGTCCGAACGTGGCAGCTTTGAAGAGGCCAAGCTGCATGACGCTAGGCTTGGTTATGAAGTGGCCGAAGTAGAGGACGATGGCAAAGCTGGACTCATACTGCTTCATGCCGATGAGCATGTTGGGCGGAAAGCAGCGCTGCAGTTGTATAGAGCGAAACTCTGGAGGCCAGCAATCTGTAGCTGGAGGCAGGCGAACGAGGGCAGTAGATGGAGTAGGTGCTGTGCTTGATGTAGAACGTGTCGGTGGCCTGGTCGTTAAAGACGGGCGAGGAGCAGCAGAGGTAGCGGCAGATGATGTGCATGATGCTGATCACGCCATAGGCCTGGTTGCAGAAGGCGGGCACGAAGTAGCAGCAATCGCAGTGGACGCCGTCCAGGATGTCCAGCTTGCCATAGCCGAAGTTGAGCAGGTTGCAATTGAGGCTGTCCACAAAGTGGCTACGGAAACTGCCGTAGTAGTCTAGGAAGACTCGCAGTCTTCTGATGGTCAGAAGAGTCGAGCAGACTCTTCTGGATGTCGGTGAGCGGACTGGAGAGCTTGACGTTTGGGTAGTGGCAGATGGCGGAATGTGAGCATAACGTCACCACTCCAAAAATCCACCCCAGTCCTTGTGTCTTGATTGGACTCGCTCCCCTCTGCTTGTGTCTTGTGACATTATGATGTGCCGCTTTCTCGAGCGTTTTTCCTGGACTTCAGTCCTTCCCAGTGGCGTGTCATTATGTTGCTCCTTCTGGGTTGCGTTTCTCCTCTGTTCCATTGTTTCTCTGGTGGGGTGGCTCAAGGTGAAGGTCAGAGGCTGGCACAGAGGACAGGTGGGCAGGCATCAGGGACAAGGTGGCAATGGGAGCAGGGGGAGGCTGTGCAGACGTCCGGAGTGGCCGCCCTATCACCACCTACGGCGAGCGACGCTTCGTGCTTTGTGTCTCTGGTCATTGGCTTCCTCTCTCCTTGCGTCGCTCCTCCATGAGACTCGCGGTGGAGGTGAGCATGAGTGGGAGCATGAGCGGGCTGAGGAGGAAGAGGCTCCTTGAAGTGTCCGGCCATCGCGGCCGATCGAAGTTCCCTCCATTCTCCATGACCTTGACCACGTCTGGCAGTTCGTTGATGACGGCGGCCATGGACTGGACGTGTTTGGAGGTGTCTTGCAGGTCGGACTGCATCTGGCGCAGCTTGCGGAGGCCGGCGAAGGTGGCGTAGAGGCTGTCGGCCTGTTTCTGGCTGATGACGTAGCCATCTCCCTGAAGCTTGTTCAACTGCTGCTGGAGGTCCCGTCTTTTGCACTCGAGTTTGTCCCAAGCGACCTGGGCCTGGCTCTGGGCCTGGACGGCCTGCTCTTTCTCAGTCTTGGAGCTCGCCAGTTGCTTCTGGAGTTCCTCGCAGGTCTTCTCCAGTGTCTTCACCTTCGCCTCCAACCCCAGGTACTGTCTTTCAAAGGAAAGTGCTCTCTGAGCTTGGAGGGATTTGAGACGAGAGCTGATGATGGCTCCCTTCTGTCGCTGGACCTGTTGTTCCAGTTGCAGTATGGTCCCCTTCTTCCAGGCGAGCTGTTGGAGGAGGCGGGCACAGTTTCGTTGGTGGTTGGCTATCAGCGTCGAGCCAGTGTTCAGGTAGGCCTGCGAGCTCCTGTATCCTGGGTCCGCCTCTCTCACCCTCTTCTCAGGACTCCCTGGGGCTGGCGCTTCAGGAAAGGGAAAGGGGGCAAAGGTGACCCTTGCAGCCGCTCGAGCTGGAAGTGGAGCAGTAGTCAAGGTCCCAGTCGAGGCGGGAGACAAGGAGGTCGGTGATGGACTGGCTAATGGTGTGCTGCAGGACGCACTGGTTTCTGTCTCCATCAATGATGCTGCTGCTGTGGCTCCCTCGGGCAGAAGGTAGGCTGGTGATAAAGGAAGGAGTGTAGCTAAGACCTGGAACTCTTGGCGACCATCGACGGCAACCAGGAGATTGTTGGTTGTTTTTAGGAGACTTCCGGCTTCCTTCTCTCGGAGCACTGCCTCCTGTGAGGAAGGCAAGGAGGTCCTGTCCTCCTTTGATGGGCTTGGAGTGCCAGTGGCTGTCCAAGGCCGTGGGCTTGTTAGAGAAGCGTGATCGCTTCCTCCCCAGTTCCGGGCTCTTCCTTCCTTCCCCTCCTCGCCTACCTCCTCTCCTTCCTCTCCCTCCTCCTCCTGGTATGGCATGGTGTCTATTTTGTCTCCCTGGGAAGGAGTCGACATAGTGGACATGCAGGGAAGCATCGATGGACATATTTCTTGGGGAGAAATATGGCTGGGGCTGGTGCAGAGGGCTGGAGGTCATCGACGATGGGCTGCTGGAGCATGTACACTGACGGCGGGGGCAGTGGAGGGTTGCTGTAGGGCTAGAGCTGGGACTCAGAGCTAGGCTCAGTGGGGAGTCTGAGGCTGGGTCTGAGGTGAGGTGGGCTGATGAGGGGGCTTGGCAGAGGGAGTGATTGAGGCTGGAGGAGTAGCTGGCTGGGTACCTCCAATCCCCCCCCCCCGCAAGGGGGTGGGACCATAGTGGAGGGGGAGCGGTGATAGTGTAGAGAAGCAGGGGAAGGATTTCCAAGCTCTTGTATGTGGAGGCCAAAGCAGGCTAGGCAGAGGCCTGTCCCTCTGGAGCGCTGGTGGAAAAACTTCAGCTTCATTTATCACCATTAGGTGTCAAAAGAAGCCCCCTTTGTGTGATCAGCCAGTGCGTGTGGAAGAAGGGTGTGTAAAGCTGACTAATAGGGCAATTAGGAGGAGAGAGGGGGATCATTAAACAATCCTGGCGCTGAGGCAGCGGGGCGATTAGAGCTGACAAATGGGTGCCAGTGTTTGTGGAGGCCGCCTTTTGCGATTTACGAAAAAATCAAATCTTTTGCGAAGAACATGCAAAGGCAAGCAGTTCGCTGCATATTTTGCTTTTAATTTTAGTTTCCTAGATTAATAGAGAAAACAATTTTATACTTTGCATTTTAATATGAGCTTTTTAAGCATAAAATTAGGCAAGTTATGGCCCAAAATGATAATGAGACTCAGATTTAGCACAGGCTGCAGCCAGTTCGGTAGCTAAGATCCCTTTACATTTTTGCCCATAACTAGCCTCAAAATTAAGGAAAAAAAATTTTAAAGACATTTTCGGAACCGTGAGAGTTTGCTCTTTCAAAACAATATAAATTTATTGCATTACCTTATATGTATTATTTATGAAATTTGATAGTTTTGAAAAAATTAAATTTTTATTTTTTTTTTTTTTGTAATCATTGGAAAATTGAGCCCAAAGTATGAAATTGACGTTAAAAATTTTCCCAGAAATGAAAAATATGGACATTTTTGCCCCTGGAACAGCCCTGAAAAACTTGCTGTAGGGGGGTCCACAGACATTCATTTTGCCATTTTCAAACGCTTTCAATTTACTTGGTGCATTTTTAAACAATAATTTTACTAGCTCTTTTCACTCAATCAATCATAAAATGCGTAAATTTGCATTTGATGAGCTCTGCTTTTCAGGACATAAACAAGAGACTTAGGGCAAGTTTTCCTGAAAGTATGAACGACTTTCAATTATTCTGAAGCTCACTACAACTCAATATATTTTGACAAATTTTAGCTGAGCCGGGCTGTATGCTGCTACGACCTGGAGAAGTTGGTTATTTATATACTACAGCATAAATAAAAATGTGGAATTGCAGTGTGTGCTTTGTCAACCGGCTGGCTAATATCATCTATGTGTCGCGTGAGCAGATTCATGCCAAACCATATGCCTTCAAGCAGCAGCAGGAGGATGCTGAAAACAACGTCTTTTAGTTATTTCATTAAACAACATTCACACAAGTTATTTATATGATGTATTTACAGGTCCCACATCCTCTCAACTATTTGGGCAGTCTGATAACCCCCATTGAATCCTCTGATGAACTATCTACCCTACGCTATATGATACACAGTTTACATGCACCACATATATTTGGATAAAAAATGTAGCGGAACCTGTGCACACACATATAAAAAGGGCTATCCCGAGTCTCATGCACTTGAGCAATGGTATTTTACCCATTATATGTTACTACTTGATATTGTTCAGGGTATAGAGAGCCTAAAACTTTTTCATTGTCTAAATCCACCACCCTTATCATAGGAATATTTTGACCCACTATATGCTCTGTGACTCTAAATATTTCACTACCCCATGTTCCAGACGCCTCCTTTTCAAAAACATGTCTCAGTCGATTTAACCTGACATAGGCCCCAATAGGTGGGAGTTTTTTCACCAGGTTTTTATCTTTTCTATCTTTCTTGAATTTTACAACGAGTAATGGATCATTAACAACATCAATTGGTTTTAATTTTGTTGTTGAATGTTTTCTGTTATTATAATTTATAACAAACCTATCCATACACTCCAGCCATCTCCATGTATCATTCCTTTCAAAATATCTTTGAATATAGGTACGTGCAGTTCTGATTAATCTTTCTACATTAGGTGCTTTAACTTCACCTTTGGTAGTGTAGTTTATAATTTCTTCATCCTTTAACCATTTTTGCACTGATACACTCAAAAATGCTCCTTCTTTATCCCAATATATTCGATAAGTGTGGTGAATTACAGCAGTAGCGTAGCGAGGATCTCTTTATTCATGGTGCGCCGAAGAGGAGAAAGTGGGGGGAATTGGGAGCAGGTTAAGGACAGAATGAATGCCGGCACAGCTCGGCCAGCCGCACCAGCTCAAGGTCAACGAAACTGGCTAGGGAAACGTCACAGCGCACCCGCGGGCGGCCAAGAAGAGGTGGAAGGGAATCACACCAATCACCTAGAGCATATGGAGGAACGGGGCCTCGGATTCTAAGCTACAAGCAACAGAACGGACCAAGAGGGGGAGCTATCAAATCCAACGTGACGGAGGGAGTGGGGCCGGAGCAGAGCCCAACCGACCGTCGCGAGCCTCGCAGATCCCGCGACATCCTGGCCGTACTGGGATCATCGGACAGTAGGCGGATCGAGCTCGTGGACAGGGCCCTATTGAGGTTTCTTCTCGGACTTGAGCTCTGGTTTTGCAACGTAGATGTTCCTTCCATTCCCGGGCCTTTCTTCGGACCTCGTTCCACACGAGGTACAGCGAGAGGTCCAGACAAGAAGGATCCCAGTGGAGATGAGGGCATTACGACCATGATGATCTTGATGATCAGCTTGACAAGGACCGCTCCATCATGTCCACTAGCTCATCTACGATATAGTGGAGTTTCGCTTCCACCGGATCGTGATGTTGGACCCTGTTCTCTATGTGGAGGAGGGTCTCATGAATGGCCTCCTTCCTGGTGCCCCTGTTGAAGTCCCAATGGGGTTTTGTAGTAGTGGAGGGAAGTGAGTAAAGGTTTCCTGTCCTGAGACGAGGAGCGGGGAGTGACTCACTCTCCGCTCTCTTCTTCCTCTCCTTTCCGGGTTTCAATTTCCCTTCCTGTCCATGTTGTGATGAGCGTTGACCAGTCAGATGGTTGTCTCCAGTGGTTGCTTCCTTGCCACCGAATCGTGCAAGTTTTTATGTATCATCCGTACTCTCGAACAGTTCATCGGTTGTTGCTCCCACTCCTTCCACTTCTCCCCCTTCTCCTTCTCTCCCGCTGTCAGGGAGGCCATCTCCCTCTTCCCTCGTCTCGGGGATGAGGCGCTCCTTGTGCCTTCTGCGTCGTCCTTCCATCTGGTGTTGTTGATGCGCAAGGCCCCTCCTTCGTGGGAGAGAAGAGTTCCCTTGGGAAGACAGTCCATCGATTCCTTGGTGTATGGAAAGTGGTCCTCGGGTGGATAGGTGGAGAAGGTAGTGGATAACTGAGGAATGCACACCCGAGACCCCATCACGTTGCCTATGAAGCCACCAAAGTAGCGAAATGGACAGTGCATGAGGATCAGTGTGTTGTTCCAAACGATGGTGTACTGTGGCTGGACACAGCTCTCCTTCTCTATTCGGCATCCCTTTAGAGAGCCGAGGCTCGAAGTGAGAGCCTGGTGTCCTGCATACACTGTTCCCTCGAGGACGTAGAGGTTGATGGTTTTGTAGACGTGCATGGAGAAGCAGCAGTGCCACTCGTAGTGCAGGGATTGATTGGTGGACCAGAGGGACTTGTCCATCTGCACTAGCTTCATTCCCCTGAACTTGTGTTTCTCCCACGCTCTGTTGCACTCATCGGCCGGTACGTTCAGCTTCTTGATGGGATTGGATAGCCCCCAGCCACCCCTGCACTCTGCCCACTTCACGGACCAGCCGCCCCAGATCAGCTTCCACTACTTCCAGTCGCTCCATTAGGCGCACACCCCTGTTTAAGTCTGTAGTTAAACAGGAGAGAATGAAACAGCAAATACAATGCACAACTCGCCATGACCATGCCTCCTAGCCACCTCTTTACACCTCCTCTACACAATTGCTTAGTGAATAACCAAACATCCACAAAGACAGCTGCGCCTGATTCATTCCTGATGTCCAACTTACCTCCACAAAGCCTCACAGCAAGTGCCAGAACAAGCAAGGCAAAATTTGGACGCAATGTCCAACTTAACTCTACAAAGTCTCAAAGCAAGTGCCACAACAGACAAAGCCAAAATCGGACGCAATGTCCAGCATAACTCTAGAAAGTCTCAAAGCAAGTGCCACAACAGACAAAGCCAAAATCGGACGCAATGTCCAACATAACTCTAGAAAGACTCAGAGCAAGTGCCAGAACAGGTAAGGCCAGAACAAGTGCCTAATCCCATCCCTCTCAACACTACGGTGGCCCATTTCCTCATTTACATAGGGGTAGAATAGGCGAAGAGTAAATAAAAGGACAGTAGACAAACCTTGGACCAACGCTACTGAAAAGGGGAACAACCAAGTAGGATGGGAAAGAGGGCAACAAATTATGCCTCTACCTTACCACTTCCTGCAAGCCAACTTCTGTCTCACTTTTAATAGAAACCAGGACAGCGTGTTCTATTAAAAGTGAGACTGAAGTTAGCTTGCAGGAAATGGTAAGGTAGAGGCATATTTTGTTGCCCTCTTTCGGAACCAGGACAGCGCGTCCGAATCGGACGCACTGTCCGATTTTCGGAGGGGTTTTTCTCTGTAGTTCTTGTGTTGACGCCTAATGCTGCTGCTGGTCATTGACGACTTTTGGAACTGACTGCCCCAGCTTCCTATCGGTCTCTGGGTGAGCCGCCAAACACATGACTTCTTTCATTGCTCATTTCTAGACAACATTTTTCATGTCCTCTGCTTCGCCAATGGGCTGATTAATTGTTGCAAACCTCATATACTTTCTACAAACTCACTGCTTTGCAGAAGGTTCTGAAAATTATGAGTCATCTTTTTTTTCTCTGCAATATAATCCAAATAATTTGATAACCACAAAGAAAAAAGCCAAAAGGCTCAACAAGGCAATATAAGTCCAATCGCCAAAGCGAAACGCCACTATGAATACTTCAATGATTTTCTTGAATGGACCCGCCCTTTTCAGCCATCCCAGTCTCACTAGGGCCAGCCAGATCCTTAAAGCTTCCTTTCCTCAAAAAGCGCTAACACTGCATCTAAAACAACCTGTTCTGCTTCGGCCAGGACGTTGCCTGAGTCCGATCCCCGCCCGTAGACATGCACACCAACATTCTCCTACATTTCACACATCGCAAATGTCCTCGAAAATGCAAATTAAAAACACCCACCATGAATTCCACTGCCTTCCTGAGACTGGGCCGCCACCTCTTCTCCGGAGTACTCAGAATACTGACGGTGGTGGCGCCAGTGATGGCGGTGGCGGGGGGGGCATCTCACAACTCTGCTTCGGCAGCGTCACCATGTAGCTCACTCCGCCGGATCTCATTGTCTCCATCGTTGACCACAGCTGCCCAACCACGTGGGGATTGTTCGCCTAAATACATCACAACACTCCAATCTAACATCAATGTCAATTAAAATCGGATTATCAATAGAATGTGCTAATGAGTATATATTCATGCTGCTTATAACATGCTTATGCCCCAAGCCGACCAGCAGTTTCGTAAAGCCACCATTAGCCGGGATCAAAATCACCAAATGGCTTGTCTTCTGGTAGCAGAACTTCTGTTGAAACCACACTCTCAATTCATTGAATTCCCCCACAACAAGTAAACCAGATTCGATACCACCTTGGGGCTTGCTCTCACGTAGTGCATGTGCTGTGGACAGAGCTGCCTGCAAAGCATCTGCTCTCACGTAGTGCAATGTTGTGGGCAGAGCATGGCCGTAAAGACTGACTCTCAACGTAGTGCATGTTGTACCCCCCCAAAAAAAAAAAAAACCCGGCAGAGTCTAATGGACAAAAAATAATTTCACGTAGTGCATGTTGTGGGTATAGCCTACTGCAAAGACTGCTCTTATGTAGTGTATGTTATGGTAATAATCGCTACGGCAAAGACTGCTCTCACGTAGTGTATCCCGTGGTAATAGTTTACTGCAAAGACTGCTCTTATGAATGGTATGTCGCGGCAGAATTTACTGCAAATACTGCTCTTATGAAGGGTATGTTGTCGGCAGACTTTATGGCAAAAATCGCTCTTACGTAGTGCATGTTGCGGGCAGAGTTTACTGTAGAGACTGCTCTTATGTAGGGCACTATGTTGGGCGGATAGTTTACCTGCCCGACTGCCCGGATGCAGCGGTACGTCCGCGGGGAGAATCCCCCCCCGCCCCCCCCCCCCCCCCCCCCCCCCCCCCCCCCCCCCCCCCCCCCCCACCGCAAAGACTACTCTCACGTAGTGCATGTTGTGGGCAGAGCATACGGTAAGGACTGCTCTAACGTAGTGCATGTTGTGGGCAGAGCTGACTGTAAAGACTGCTCTCACGTAGTGTATGTTATGGGCAGAGTTTACTGCAAAGACTATTCTCACGTAGTGTATGTTGTGGGCAGAGTTTACAGCAAAGACTGCTCTTACGTAGTGTATGTTGTGGGCAGCGTTTACTGCAAAGACTGCTCTCACATAGTGCATGTTGTGGACATAGTTTACTGCAAATACTATTCTCACGTAGTGCATGTTGTGGGCAGAGCTGACTGCAAAGACTACTCTCACGTAGTGCATGTTGTGGGCAGAGCATACTGTAAGGACTGCTCTAACGTAGTGCACGTTGTGGGCAGAGTTTACTGCAAAGAATATTTTCACGTAGTGCATGTTGTGGGCAGAGCTGACTGCAAAGACTGCTCTCACGTAGCGAATGTCATCCGTACAATTGATGAAAATACTCGCTCTCACGTAGTGTATGTTGGTGGCAACAGCTTTACCGGAAATACTGCAAACACGTAGTGATATGTTGTGGGCACAGCTTTACCTGGGACAGTACTTGCTCTTGATGAAGGGTATGTCGTGGTAAAAGTTCACCGAGAAGAATGCCTTTACGTAGCGCAACGAACCGTGGACACCCCCCACCGCAGCCACCGCTCTCACGTAACACATGTTGTGGACAGAGTTTTACTGACGCAAAGATGGCTCTGATGAAAGGGAACTTCCTGAATATAGTTTACTGCAAATACTATTCTCACGTAGTGCATTTTGTGGGCAGAGCATACTGTAAGGACTGCTCTAATGTAGTGCACGTTGTGGGCAGAGTTTACTGCAAATACTATTTTCACGTAGTGCATGTTGTGGGCAGAGCATACTGTAAGGACTGTTCTAACGTAGTGCATGTTGTGGGCAGAGCTGACTGCAAAGACTGCTCTCACGTAGTGTATGTTGTGGGCAGAGTTTACTGCAAAGACTGATCTCACGTAGTGTATGTTGTGGGCAGAGTTTACTGCAAAGACTGCTCTCACGTAGTGCATATTGTGGGCAGAGCAGTTGCATATACTGCTCTCACGTAGTGCATGTTGTGGGCAGAGCTGCTGCAAAGACTGCTCTCACGTAGTGCATGTTGTGGGCAGAGCTGATGCAAAGACTGCTCTCACGTAGTGCATGTTGTGGGCAGAGCTGCTGCAAAGACTGCTCTCACGTAGTGCATGTTGTGGGCAGAACTGCTGCAAAGACTGCTCTCACGTAGTGCATGTTGTGGGCAGACCTGATGCAAAGACTGCTCTCACGTAGTGCATGTTGTGGGCAGAGCTGCTGCAAAGACTGCTCTCACGTAGTGCATGTTGTGGGCAGAGCTGCTGCAAAGAATGCTCTCACGTAGTGCATGTTGTGGGCAGAGCTGCTGCAAAGACTGCTCTCACGTAGTGCATGTTGTGGGCAGAGCTGCTGCAAAGACTGCTCTCACGTAGTGCATGTTGTGGGCAGAGCTGCTGCAAAGACTGCTCTCACGTAGTGCATGTTGTGGGCAGAGCTGCTGCAAAGACTGCTCTCACGTAGTGCATGTTGTGGACAGAGCTGCTGCAAAGACTGCTCTCACGTAGTGCATGTTGTGGGCAGAGCTGCTGCAAAGACTGCTCTCACGTAGTGCATGTTGTGGACAGAGTTGCTGCAAAGACTGCTCTCACGTAGTGCATGTTGTGGGCAGAGCTGCTGCAAAGACTGCTCTCACGTAGTGCATGTTGTGGGCAGAGCTGCTGCAAAGACTGCTCTCACGTAGTGCATGTTGTGGGCAGAGCTGCTGCAAAGACTGCTCTCACGTAGTGCATGTTGTGGGCAGAGCTGCTGCAAAGACTGCTCTCACGTAGTGCATGTTGTGGGCAGAGCTGCTGCAAAGACTGCTCTCACGTAGTGCATGTTGTGGGTAGAGCTGCTGCAAAGACTGCTCTCACGTAGTGCATATTGTGGGTAGAGCAGCTGCAAAGATAACTTTTTCGCAGTGCATGTTGTGGGCAGAACTGCTGCAAAGACTGCTCTCACGTAGTGCATGTTGTGGGCAGAGCTGCTGCAAAGACTGCTCTTACGCAGTGCATGTTGTGGGCAGAGCTTCTGCAGAGACTGATTTCACGTAGTGCATGTTTGTGGCTAGAGCTGCTGCAAAGACTGCTCTCACGCAGTGCAAGTTGTGGGCAGAGCTGCTGCAAAGACTGCTCTCACGCAGTGCATGTTGTGGGCAGAGCTGCTGCAAAGACTGCTCTCACGTAGTGCATGTTGTGGGCAGAGCTGCTGCAAAGACTGCTCTCACGTAGTGCAAGTTGTGGGCAGAGCTGCTGCAAAGACTGCTCTCACGTAGTGCATGTTGTGGGCAGAGCTGCTGCAAAGACTGCTCTCACGTAGTGCATGTTGTGGACAGAGCTGCTGCAAAGACTGCGCACACGTAGTGCATCTTCTGGGCGGAGCTGCTGCAAAGACTGCTCTCACGTAGTGCATGTCGTGGCCAGAGCTGCTGCAAAGACAGCTCTCACGTAGTGCATCTTTTGGGCACAGCTGCTGCAAAGACTGATCTCCCTAAGTGCATGTTGTGGGCAGAGCTACTGCAAAGACTGCTCTCACGTAGTGCAAGTCGTGGGCAGAGCTGCGGCAAAGACTGCTTTCACGTAGTGCATGTTGTGGCCAGAGCTGCTGCAAAGACTGCTCTCACGTAGTGAATCGTGTGGCCAGAGCTGCTCTGCAAAGACTGCTCTCACGTAGTACATTTTGTGGCCAGAGCTGCTACAAGAAATGCTCTCACGTAGTGCATGTT
>JASANA010005305.1:0-32750 GCA_030248095.1 Ptycholaimellus sp. GST1_10
CTTGTGATTGTTAAGAAAGACAAATTAAATTGAAAATTAACTAAAAATTAAATTTGAAAAACAACTGTGAAACCAAACAATTTTGAAAATTAAAAAGCAGTATTTGTCATATGACAGGCGAGCAGTCCTGCGACACCGTCATCTACCTGGGCGACCCTCGCCATCGTCGCCTCCGGCCTCGCCTAGGCGGTTCCGGAGGGGAGACCACGGACGGGGAGGGGCCCAGGACACCCACCCCTCGCACCCCGACCTCCAGAACACCCACTGCCACCCCGCGCACCAACCCTCTGCTCTTCCCTCAGCCGACACCTCTAGCCAGCCCTGCGCGGTCCCTGCGCGCCCAGCCCCCGCTCAATTTACAGAAGGTGAGTCCGAGATGCTGTATGATCGAAGGACTGAACAATGGATGGCTGCAGGAGACCTGGATCGACGGCCCCAAGGCCAACATCTACCAAGAGCTGGAGCAGGTCCCAGCTAAGAGTGAGCAGTGGGTGGACGGGCCGGCTTTCCAGTCAGCCATCAGCGCCCTTCCCGACCCGCCCAAGTTCCAGGTTCACTTTTGATCTCTCCTTTTGATCTCTCCTTTTTCACCCTTCTAGCTTTACCAGTCCGCAATTCGTCTCAGAAGGGAGTTGTTTCTTGGAGGCAGAGTGCTTGTTCAGGTGAAGGCGACCAAGAAGGGGAAGGAGGGAGTGCTGGACCCCTACAAGCGGGAGATGATCGCCGCCTGGGTCCATCATCAGGAGGAGGCTAGAGGCTTTCGCCCCGGACTCGACGAGGACCCCGACTTTAGTCCACCATCCCTGCCCCAGCCATCCTCCCCACCCGAGGCCTCCATGGAGACCAGCACTGACAGTTCGCCTTTACCCTCCAGCCTCTCATCTTCACCAATCCAATATATATCTTTAGTATGGGGTGAGTAGGGTGTGTGATTGACAGGCAAGGAGGAGGCAGGACCGTCCGTTTGCGAGGCCTCCGTTCAGGTGGAGGAGGCGGATCTGGATGCGGAGCTGGGAAAGCCTGCCTGGCCTCTCCTGGACTCTGCCGACGCACGCTACCTCGAAGACATACAGGTACCCTTTCTACTACTCCCTCATTCCTCCTCCCATCTCCTATCTCACACCCATCTTTTTATACCCCTAACTGAAAAAACCTAACCTGCAGGAGGAGAGCGAGGAGAACAGCTCTGAAGCCACCTCCCTGCGCAGCGGCCGCAGCGGGGCTGCATTCGGTTTGCCTCCCATCTCTATTTCAAACATTTCAAGCATTGCTTAACAAAACAAATCTGCAAATGATCCAGTGACATAGTTGTCTAAAATTTGACTGAACAATCGGCTGGTTGCCAGGAACCTATCGAAACGAGGCATTGGCTGTCCTGCCGCCCGGTGGCCAACAGCTGGACCAGGTGACGCTGGATGGCCTCCAACTGCTCGGCCTGGTCCCACCGCCCGCCAATCACCCCCTTCAGGTCAGCTGTCCTAACTTTCCCATCCTCCCATCAATCTCTGTCCTACAGGCACTGAGTCGGGAGGGCGGGCTGGAGAGGGGCGGTGCTGGCGGTGGCTGCGAGGGCAGTGTAACATCGGAGGCACTGGAGGCCCTGAGTCTGCCGGGCTCGGAGGAGGCTGGAGGGACGGACGAGGATCTGGAGGAGGCCATGGCTGCCTCAGTGACCAGCCTTAGATCCACTGACGCCCTGGCCAAACTCCGCTCCATGCCCTCCTCCCACACCGCCGCCACCCAGGCCGACAGCCCCAGCCGACACCAGCAGCCCTACTCCGGTTATCATACTACAACACGTCCTTACACATTCCTGTCTAATTACTGGCTTTCCGCAGCCTGCTCTTAGGCGAAGCTTTGCTTGTGCTTGTGCCATCAAGGAGCTGAATATGCAGGCGTAGTAAAGATATTCAGCTCCTTGATGGCAGAGGCACAAGCAAAGCTTCAGCCAAGCAATGAGGTGCCAAAAGTGGATGTGATGTTTGCAGGCAGCGGAAAGGAAGCGGCGCTGTCGAGCCTGGAGCAGTTGAGCTGGGCCACGGCGGCCACCAGCTTTCCTCGCCAGGAGTCCCCGGCCAAGGCCACCACGCAGA
Organism: Ptycholaimellus sp. GST1_10; assembly: GCA_030248095.1. NCBI lineage: Eukaryota > Metazoa > Nematoda > Chromadorea > Chromadorida > Chromadoridae > Ptycholaimellus > Ptycholaimellus sp. GST1_10. Next base: position 2,094 of record JASANA010005305.1, read on the forward strand.
AGGGGAAGACGGCACCGCTGCTGGCCTGCTGCACCACCTCCATCGCCAGCTCCAGCTCTGGCCTGCGTCCGCCTTCTCAGGTTTGGCCCCTGCTTTTTTACTTGCTCATTGTTTTCTGTCCTGCACGCTTTTCGTGATTCAGAATTTCGCAAATGCGGGTGGAGAAGTTGAGAAGAGTTGAAAACATTAAATTGCTACAGCAAAACTGAATGACAACGAATAATCAATGCCAACGCTTAGAGATTCTCTAATTGATTTCCTAGACTAGATCCCCAACGAGAGCCAACTTTGGACTTTCAGGTGTGCAAGGATGGGAAGGCCAAAACGATCGGCGTAAAGGCACGCTCCACCTCTGATCCTCGGCCCAAGCTCATCACCGTCACCAATAGTCCTGCCAAGGTCCCTTCATTTCCTTCCAGGCTCTTTTCAAAGCCTTTTAAGGCCCAGTAATTGTTCCAGGTCCGCTCACCCTCCGCAGAAAGCTACAAACTGGCTCTGGATAGTGGCACCAGCACCCTTCCGGCCCCCAAAACCGGCTGGGGTACTGGACGTCGCTCTATTCCCAAAGCCTCGCCCAGCCCTCCCACTGCCCAGCCCAAGCCCGCCGCGCTCAAGGACAAGGGTCTCCTCTTTCACTTCCCTTTCACTCCCTTTCCCTTTCACTCTCAAACCAACTTCAACGCCCGCTAACACTGGCACAGGTCTAGGCTGAAGCTTGGGGCTATTTTATGCTATAGGTACATTTACTAATTGCTCATGTTTGAGACCAGCTTTAAGGTTCCAGCAATTCCAGCTTTTAAAGCTGGACACAAACATGAGCAATTAGTAAATGTACCTATAGTTTAAAATACCCAAGCTTGGGCTGAGGCTTCTGTTAAGGCTTCGATAGAGGTCGTAGACTGACGCTGAAAGACCTTTTAAAAAAGGCCATTTGCGGCCAATACCTGGAGTAGCCAAATCTGGATGCAGGTATTCGGCGATCGCCCCTCATGAGCTTCCTCCGCTCGCCCAGCAAGCGAGCCAAGGCCGCCCAGCCTACGCCTCCCCAACCCAGTCCCGCCAGCAACCATCGCGCCTCATCCGGCTACGACTCCGGTCTTTGCTCTCTTCTTACCCCATTCACTCCAGCTAACTTACTCCTTTCTGTGCAGGCCAGGACTCCGGCATCGGTGCCCAGACGGCCTCTCCGGGCAGCCTGGGTCGGCGGCAGCCCGTGGACGCTCATCCTCTTCTCGCCTCTCCCTATCACAAACTCACCAAGCCCCGCCCCAGCCAACCCTCCAGCTCCGGCCACGGCTCGGATGCTTCCAGCTCCATCGGTTACCCTACTCCCTCTCTCTCACCCTTCCTTGCAAGGAAGCAGCCCATGCAAAGAACTGAATGCCTCTTGAATGCCTCTATTTGTTTTCTTTGTTTTTACTCAAACATCCAACTAGGTTTGGGAATAGAAAGTAGGGCCTTGGCGCCCTTTGACCCCTAGACTCAAAGCAAAACTGAAGGCGTGGGAGGCGATGCGAGTCGGCTGCCGCCAGTCCCACCAGTACTGCTGCGAAGCCCTTTGCACGAGGGCGGCAGCAGCAAGTCGGGCGGCCGCCTGAGTGCCCTGCTGGGTGGGCGGGGTCGCTGGAAGCGTGAAAGTGGAGGGGCGGCCTCCTCCTCCGGCTACGAGAGCGGCTACGGCGTCATCGAGGAGGCCACGCCGCCGCCCCTCGCCAGCCCCGCCTCCGTCAAAAGCCCGCCCTCCGCCAAGATCGGGCGCAAGAAGTATTTCGGTATATCTGCATTCCTGTCCTCTGTTTGATGTTTTTGAGCCATGTCCAAAAATGGGCCAAATTTGTGAAACTCTCCCCCTAGAAACATATTGATCAGCTGGGCAGGAAAGAAGATACAGCACTTTTTGAGGCATTCCCAGCCTGACACGCTCCAAAAGCGCCCCACAGAGCCCCGCCCGCCCTCCTCTGCTCCGCCCCCCGGCCCCTGACAAGGCCGTCGATCCACCGGAGGCCAGCTGCTTGGGCGAGGTGAGCCTTTCAGAAGAAGAAGGCTGGCCTAAGCAGAAACGATATGCAGGCTCGAAGCATGCGAAAGCTGCAGCGTCAGGTGACAGCCATCCGCGGTCGTCAGGAGGCCCTCAAAGAAGAGCTCCGTCTGGCCAAGGAACGTCTCGGAGTCCCCCCAGATCGCTGGGCCTACGACCTCCACGTCCTGGAGGCCATGGGCCTGGGCGAGCCTGGGTATGCTACTTGGCCCCCTGTCCATTAGGGACCTGAGGGCAGTTCTAATATTACTAATCCCATGGGACCGGACAGGGGACAGTAATGTTATCAGATTGCAATCCCCTGTCCTGTCCCATGGCATTATTAGTATTAGAACTGCCCTCTGGAATGAGCTGAGTTTTAGACTGCTGGAGGCGCTGGTGAATGAGACGCGGACGCTGGAGAAGCGGGTGACGGCGGCCAGGAGCCATCTGCTGGTCACCACCTGCTTCGATGCCAAGCCGCCGCGCCACTAGACCCTTTTGCTAACTCTCCCTCCAGTTGTGATCCGGTTTTTTGGCCCTCTCTGCCCGCCAACTTTTATACTGCCAAGCCTGTACACACTCACACGACTGCTTCTCACAGGGGAAGAGCTGAGCCTTGCATTTTGCGCCTTTTCCTGTTGCCTATGTTTGCCCGAAAAACTATTATTCTCAACTATTATTCGCAATCCGCAGTTTCGAAAACTTTCAGGTGTATTTAAAATGAGGTTGAGAATTAGCAAAACGACTTAGATTAGAGTGCAGGGTTTCCTCACAGCCAATGCATAGCTTTCTCATTATCCTCTAATACTACAGTTCACATCAACAACGCCTAAATGACAGATAATAAGGGGTTATCTTGGCTAAAAAGTTAAAAATATGGTTTGATTCTAAGACCGGAGATGAACCAAAGAAAAACGGAGGTCAGCAAAGTGATGTGAAATACGGCGGACACAAAATCGACGAGCTTCAGCGTCCTTTGGCTCACAATGGCTGTGAAGATGCCCGTCTGCTTCCTCATCTCCTCTCCCAACTTTTCCTGCAGCATGCTCAATGGCTTACACTTAACATTAGGCCAGTAACGGAGGATTATGAAAATTTGTTTATGCCTTGACCATAGTATAGACTAGTGTCCAATTCGCCCGTAATGATCGGAAAAAAATAAAATTTTCCAAATTAAAAATTTTGCAAAAAAACAATTTTTGCCTAAAACAAATAAAACTAACAAAATGTAAACTGAATAAAGCATTCAAATAAATTAATATCCAAAATAAAACTCACAAAATCGACAATAAAGGCTGAAAAGCATAAACCACACAATTTTTGGTTTGTTTTTGTATAGCTACTTGGTATGGTAAATATCAGCAATTGGGTGCTGCCCCTACTTGTGGGAATGAAGAAAATAGTTAATTTGGCTTTAGCTGAGCAGGAACAAGCAGACAGGACAAAGATAGTAGGAGTACTAACCTCTGCCACAATGCCATATGAGCATTTCTGAACTCTGCTTGATGGCAGAAACGGCTGTAGTGAGACTAAAAAGAGCCAAAACTCTGTTGCCGGAGAAACTTTTCTGTCGTCGTCGAATGAGACGTCGTTCCAGCAGCACCGTGAGCCAGGACACGAAGCAGGAGGTGCAGATGCCCAGCAGCATTGTGTAGTAGAAGACGTGGAGGCGGGATATGGTCCCTGTCATCCAATTTGAGGGGTGCCTGGATGGGTTGAGGGGTAGGATACACACCGCAGTGGGGCAGGAAGTCGGTGAGGGAGAGCGTAAGCACGGACACTGACATCAGCGAGACCAGGCCCAGTTCGTACTTCACCGTCCGCACGCCCCTCAGCATAGTGCCACACATCTTCACCAAGCCTCCCCCAGAGAAGGAGCATCTTGCTTGGTGCTCTCGGTGGAGTGGATGGCGAGGACGGCGAGCATGGCGACCAGGAAGGTGGGGATGCAGAAGTTGACGATGACATGGGAGGGGTCTCTGTGGGCATATGGATCCCACTCACATGGAAGGAGCAAGAAAGGTCTGGCACCGTCGGATGGTGATGAAGCAGTAGATGGCTGCGTACTGCTGGGGGTGGACCTCGTTCATGGAGGAGAGCTGGAAACGGCGACAGCTCACTGTAGAACAAAAGCAGGGTGTGAAGCGGGAGGTGAAAGTGAGGAGGAGGGTGGGTGGACGATTGTCCATGCGCCAGTCGGCGGGTAGGACGAGGCGGCGTTGGGTGGCGGAGTAGTTGCTGGCTATGAGGTGCATGTCCACCTCCTGCACTCCCGCGGAGGTCTGAGCGAAGCCGACCACCAGACGTTGGGAGTCCAGCGGGAAATCCTTGGACGCCAGCTCCGCAAAACGGGACACTCGACGGAAATCGGTTAAGTGCACCAGGCCTATATTAATCCAGAAGTAGCAAATGAACAGTGAGTAATCGCCGCGTTTTGGTGGGGGGTGAAAGTCAAAAAGGAGCGTGCAAAAAAACGTGAAATGTGGCACAAAATATCGTCTTTTCATTTCCCTAAAGGGTAGCTACCGAAAAGTATGCTCTAGCCACTCAAACTACGTTTACAAAATATTACGACGGAAAAAAATCAAGCATTATAATGCTTCACTTCAAAGCTGACCTTCGCTGCAGATGCGAACAAGAGAGCGGTCTTTGAGGTCGCTGACATCCATCATGGCCATGGTGAAGCGCACCTCAGGACTCCAAATCTCCGCCATCTCCGCAAAGATGCAGCTGGTGTTCTCAAACTCCACCGCCCGCCAGCTCAGCCTTGAAAATCAGCCTACGGCAGCCATGACCAGCTCCATCAGCCAACCTTGGGTCCAGCCAGTACAGGTCCAGGCCCACCAGGACGGTGAACTTGCTCTCCGCGGCGTCAATCCCGGCCACATACTGCGGCACTACGGCCACGCTGACATTCACCGACCCTGCAATCTACCTTCAATTGCTGTTAGGAATTGGAGAGCAGAAAAGTTCCAGCCTTTGGCTGCCACGGCGGAGGGCGGTCGAATGCGCGGATTGTAGTCGGCGAAAATGTGCCGCCGAATGGCTGAGGTGATGGAGAAAATGGAGCTTTTTTCCGATGCAATGCTGGAACTCGTGAGCGGCGCCAAGCAGAGCAGGCATAGAAAGGCAGTAGCCGTTTGCATTCTTTGAGCAAACTCAACAAGTCACTTGATCAAGACAAAATTGAGGGAATAAAAGAAAAACGCGCCAAAGAAGCAGAGCAACTGTGAGTAGAATGTCGCAGCTCTTTTACCTTCAGCTAGCTTTTGCCCTAGCTTAGACGAAACTGGATCCTAGACGGAGCAGGGGAATGTGGGCACTTTTCAGTTTGCTCTGGCTTCTAAATTGGCTCGCCTGGCGCAAGCCATAGGAAAACAGAATTTAAGACGGAGCTCAGCGGATTTAAGAGAGAAATATTTAATTATATCAGCAGAAAGCGAGGGTCTTTGAAGGGGAAAGAAGACAGGCCATGGAAGCCTCCAACCTATTTAGTTCTCTGTGCCTCCTCCACGCTTTTTTCGCTTTCCTTTACTTATTCTTGCGAAAAACTCGCAGCCTTCAAACATATTAGTGGCCGAGTTCAGTTCTATAACAAACGCTCCGTTAATACAGCTGAAGAGTCCGCCATCAAGCAGAAGATGAAACCGCCACAGTTTGAGAGTAGTGGGAAATGAGAGAAGAAAAAGCGGTGACAGGACTTGGCACTTGTGGCTTGCTTCTTTGGGGGGATTTTGAATACGTCGTAACAGGCGCGGAGTCCTACTCAGCCTTCTCAAACGCCCCAAACTTTCATCCTTACTTTCTGCTGTCTTTCAGTTTCTGACGCCTTACTGGTGCTCGCACTGGTGGGACATTGGCTGGTGTCCAAAGTGCAGGATCAAATCGTAACAAAGTTGAGACAAAAGCCCAAGCCCAACTCTACACTCGTGGTCTCAGCCCTACGCCTTCGAAAGGACGCTGGCGGATGGCTACATTCCAGTACACTCGACGCCCCTCTTCTATCTGCACGCTGCAGCTTTGCGCTTCGGAAGCCAGCAGGCAAGATGGCACCGGCCCTGAGCCTTCCACTGCTTCTGCTGCCCTTCAAACCAGCACACCTTCCCCATCAGCTGGAAACAATTGGAATAAACTTAAATTTAGGGGAAGCATCAGTCAATATGGAAGGAGGTCACAAAATCGGCCCGACCCTCGAATGCGGAGCTCAGAGCGAGGCCCCAGCGTGAGGTTGGCATTGACAAGGCTGAGCTGAACACCGGAGCCTAGCACGAAGGAGGCCCCCTCCCACAGACGTAGCACTGAGCCCTCCAGGTGCAGTTTAGTCGCCTCGCCTATCAATTCCGTCCACTTTGCGGCTCAGTGTGGCAGTGCGGCGGGTACGAGTGCTGAGGTCCTGGTTGCGGACGCCCGCCTGCAGCCAAAGGCTCGTCCGCCCCCTCAGCTCCACATAGCTCTGCTGGCTAAGGCTCATTTCAGTCCTGCAACCTGGGCAATGTGGTCGGAGGGAGTGGGAGGAGGAAGACAGGCTAGCCTTGGCTCCACCTCCAGTTTGGAGTAGGGAAAGAGGACTAGGCGAGAGTTTTGGTCCAAGCTCAGCACTGTGCCCGGCCCCCTCAATGCCAACTCATGAGGGGCTTTGCCGTAGAGGCTTGAATTGGCCGCCATCTCAAGCAAATTTTTCAATGCAAAGGCAAACTTCATCACAGGCACCTGCCTTTAGGGAAGCCTGCGATACGTGCAGGGAATCCCATAGCTCTACATCCACGCCGCTCCGAAACTCCAACAAAGAACCTCCCGCCAACCCCGTATTCAGCTTGTTCACCAACAAATAATACCACTTCATCCGATCAAGTCAAGCAAGCTTCAACCTGAGACCCTTAGGCATACCTGCACTCTGCTGCCGTCGGCCACCAGCACAGAGGCACTGGCCAATTGCAGCGCCGCTCGAACTATCAAGCTTCCTTCCCCAGTCACTTTTAGGCGGCTGTCAAAAACCTGCTCAACACCCATCTCCAACCAAGCAGAAGTGGACAGAAACAAAGAGTGCAACCTCACTGGGCCCAGCCAAGGTCCCTCGACCTCCGCTGCTCAAAATCACTCGCCCGTTGGCCAATCTGGCTGCCGCCTCCATGGACAGGCTGCTGCCAGCCTCCATGTCCAGTCGACTGCTCTGCATTTCTCGGCTCCAATCCAAGGGGAGGCCCTCTGGACAGTCAGCGCCAACACAACCTCTTCCAGCAATATAGGCCCGCCAGATAAATAGAGGCGGCTTCTGGCCCCACTCAGACTGACGCTGGACTGCCTCAGTTCCACCTCCGGTCTGCAAAGCAGCCATCGGTCCGCAGTTCCCTGAATACTGAGCAGTGTCTGCCAACTGCTGTGAGGGCGAGGCAGTGCATTGAATCTCTGACCCACTGGACAGACTCCAGTTGGCGTCCACGAGACGGAGGCTCCCGGCCAGCTTTGCCTCCGCACCCCGCCCCACCTGGTCTCGGATATTTTTGCTTCCATCCTCCTCCTAGCAACCTCCTCAGCAACCGTCAGAGAAGAGTCGGCCAGCAGCTGAAGTTGGCTGAAGACCGCCAAGCTTAGCCTGCCCTCCAGCCGTAGCTGGCTTTGGCCCGCGGACAGACTGGCTGCTTCGTCTAGCAGCAGACGCCCGCTCTGTCTTCAAATCCTCTTGCTCCAGACAATTCCGCTAGTGAAAACTTCTGAATAAGGGGCGCTGCCGGGCTATGCCGAGGGTGCTGCTCTGCCGCAGGCTAATTTGAGCTCTGGCCTGGAGCAAAAGAAGACCGCCACCGTCCACGCTACTCCCGTCTATGTCCAGCCTGGCCGATTGGCCCATCACTGGCTTCAAATACCTCCACATCACCTTCAACAGCTGGAGTGGCAAGGGAGCGGTGGCCACCCTGGAGCCATCCGTTGGCCAGCTGATGTTGGCCGCCCGCGCCAGCAAACGAGCAGAGCTGCAGTGCGAGGGACTGCAGTGCTGGAATGCTGTCGGCTGAATTGATTGCCAGCTCAAGGACTCAAGCACAAGGAAGGAAGGACTAGAGTGGATGGGATGCTGGCAAACTGGGGCCAGGGACAGGGCGACTGGACTTCATGGGGCTCGGAGCAGAACTGTGATTGGCCTCAATCATGCTGTTGTCCTCCGACCTTTGTCCAAGCAGTGGCATCGGCAAAGACAGGAGAGGAAGTTGATGGCAGTCAGTAGGCAGAGGAGAAGCATGGAGGCTGGAGCAGTGGACTTTTAGAGGGGGGTGGCGGCAGGCTGTGGGCAGAGGACGCCTTCTTTGATTGGCCCTCTTCAGTGTTCACCCCTGTAGCGACCTCGACACGCTTTTAGTGCATTTTTATGCCCTTCATTGCACTTTTTACACCACTTTGTCTTCCTTTTTCTTTCAGCGTTGTGAGCTGTTTGACTAAAAGGGATCATCAAAGCAAACCTTATGTATGGTTTTGAAAAATAGTAAAGTGTGAAGACGGTTGCAATCTTGGCTAGATGACAAAGGCTGAGAGCACTTGTATTGGTGTTGATTTTTCTTCGCGACTTCCTTGAGAGGGTAAAAAGACACATGAATCAACGGATCATTTGCTCAATTGTTCTGATAATGGTAAGTTAAAGTCTTTTATATTTTTAAAAACAAGTATATGGCGCAAAGCGCAATAGGTGACCGCGGAGCGCATCCTTTATATGATATTTATATGATACTTATATATGATACTATATGATTATATGTAACTCAAAAATCAAGTCCGTGGTTTCTCAACCAATTTCAAAAGTAAGCACAGATTTAGAATCGACATATAAGGCTAGTGAACAAAAAATCAACTCTTCTGTGCAATTCTCAAGACTTCAGGTACTACAGTGCAAAAACCGCATATTGCAATTTTCCAACTTTCTACCCAGAAAAGTAATGTTTTAAATGCTTCGGGACCAGTTCCACCCCTCCAGATATTCTTAAAATTTAATTACCTATATGCAAAAAAAAGTGTGTCCAAATCCATTGAGAAATCGCCATTTCTCAACATACCCCATTTTTTAAAATTTCTACCCAAAAAAAGTTATGTTTCTTATGCTCCGGGACCAGTTTCACCCCTCCAGATCTTCCTAAAATGTTATTACCTTTAAGCAAAAAAAAAGTTTGTCCAAATCCGTTGAGAATTCGCCATTTCTCAACATACCCCATTTTTCAAACTTTCTACCCAAAAAAGTAATGTTTTAAATGCTCCGGGACAAGTTCCACCCCTCCAGATCTTCCTAAAATGTTATTACCTTTCAGCAAAAAAAAAGTTTGTCCAAATCCGTTGAGAATCCGCCATTTCTCAACATACCCCATTTTTCAAAAGTTCTACCCAAAAAAGTAATGTTTCAAATGCTCCGGGATCAGTTCCACCCCTCCAGATCTTCTTAAAATATTATTACCTTTCAGGGAAAAAAAAGTTTGTCAAAATCCGTTGAGAATTGAGCATTTTACAGCATACCCCATTTTTCAACCTTTCTACCCAAAAAAGTAATGTTTCAAATGCTCGGGGACCGCTTCCTACCGGCGATATCTTACTAAAACATTATTACCTTTCAGGAAAAAAAAAGTTTGTCCAAATCCGTTGAGAATTCGCCCGTGTACAGCATTTCCAGACATATATACATATATATATATATCTGGTACCATCGGCAGGCCAAATGTGGGTCTCTTTTCTCCAAAATTTGCAATTGACTCGAGTAAAAAGTCAAGGAAATACATTTTATACTAGTGGAATCTGCTGCTTGGACAGTTGCATTTTGTTTTTGGCGCGCAGATCATTGTCTCTTTCCATGCGCGCCCAAAAACAAAATGCAGATGACGCAGCAGATTCCACTAGTATAAAATGTATTTCCTTGACTTTTTACTCGAGTCAATTGCAAATTTTGGAGAAAAGAGACCCACATTTGGCCTGCCGATGGTACCAGATATTTCTTCCACTTTTAATATAGTATAAAATGTATAAATACAAATTTTATAATGTTGGTTATATATTTAGCTAAGATTTTATTAGATAAATAAAAAAATAAAAAACAAAAACTTAAAAAAAAATTTTCAAATCGGAAATTACAATGCAAATCTATAGGCAAACATAAAAATTTTTGAGAAATTTTCTTAGATTTTGTTTAGGAGAATCGATTTTTGGGAAAATAGAGCTTTACATTAGGCCTTCCGATGATACCAGTTGTTTTCTCAACTTTAAACAGACAAAAATAAAAAAGAATGCTTGAGAAGGATACGAACCTGCCAGGATCATTCATCTGACCAATCGCGTACACCACTACACCACTGCAGCATATGCCACCTTAGCCTAACTTCAGATTTATCAATAAATGACTATATGATAAAGCCCAGTGACCGGGGGCAGGGGGCGGGGGGATAAAATGAATACCTACTATCGTCCATTGAATAGATGCGGAGCAGAAGGAGCAGAAGGAGAAGAAGGAGGAGTTCGGACAAATGGTTTTTGGCATTTTTCATTGTTAAATAAATAGTTTTGGGCAAAAGTCAAAAGATAAACTATAGTCAATTCGATGTTGCTCTTTCCATTGCAAAAAGAATTAAAACGATTGGAGCTTTCTGTGACGAGCAGCAGCCTTATCAAAATTGAGATCTAGCAATAACCCCAAAAACGTACACCTAGGTCGAAAAGAGGGGCTTTGCGCTGACACTCCGCTTAAGCTCCGTTCGCGCCAGCCCAATGAGGACAAAAGTTCAGTAACCTCTATAGACCGCGGCGCGGCCCTTCGGGCCGCTCCGCGGTCAAAAATATGTTCATTGTAAATAAATAAATAGCCGAATTATGCAGGAATGTTTCACCCCCCTATAGGGGGGTCATATCCGGATATGCCAGGGGGTCGTCCAGGGGGGTTCGTTACATCAGCCATTTGTTCAGTCACATTCAGTCTGCAGCTTAAAGCAAATCCGTAGCCAACTTCTGTTATTAGGCTTTATGCATAGCCGATATTACCTTGTCGAATGATTGCATGCCAGGAGTTAATCAATGCTTTAAGAGCAGTTGAAACTGAAGGTATTGGGCTGGCGCGAGCGAGCGTTAGCGAAGTGTCAGCGCCCAGCCCCTCTTTTTGACCCAGGTGTATGTTTTGAAGGTTATTGCTAGATCTTAATTTTGATAAGGCTCTAGCGCCTCACAGAAAGCTTCAATCTTTCTGATTCTTTTTGCATTGGAAAGAGCAACATCGAATTGGGGCCGTGCGAGCGGAGCGGAAGCACGGTCCCCTCTTAGCCAAGGACCAACCCTATTACGGATTTTGAAAATATGATTGGCTGCCAAATATTCCATGGGCAACTTACAAAGCTGCGAGTAGGCTCGGCTCAATGGACGCAGCAAACACAGAGCTTTAATCAAAAAAAAAGTTTGCCAAATTTGGTTGAGAATTGGGCAAGTTATGGCCAAAAAACTTTTTAAAAAGTGTCCGTCCGTTATCCGTCCGCCGTCCGCCGTCCGCCGTCCGCCGTCCGCCGTCCGCCGTCCGCCGTGTGCCATGCGCCGTACGTTCTGACCGGGAGGCATACTGGCAATATCTGGGGCTCCAGTCTCAACGTCACTATATTATATCGACCCTGGAGGGTGCCATGGTGGGTCCGGAATTTTGATTTTTGGCCTCCTTTATGCCGAAATTGAGGTTGGAAAGTTGATTGAACGTAAGGGGGGACCCTTACAAAAAAATCTAAAATCTTAAATAGCGTTTGCTAGGATGGTCGGAGAGCTAAACCAAGGACAGATTCGGAATCCTTGCAAAAAACTACACAAAACTGGTCTATAAAAAATTGAAATTTTGAAAAAAAATTTCATCTTTCAGCCACTTCAGCCCTTCCATCTGTCACTCAAAAAGGGAAGTCCATAGTTTTTAGACCAAATTTAAATGTAAGCACAGATTTAGAATCGGCATATATGAATTGTGAACAAAAAAACTCATGTCTTCTTGGCAATTCTCAAAATTGGGGCCGTGCGAGCGGAGCGGAAGCACGGTCCCCTCTTAGCCAAGGACCAACCCTATTACGGATTTTGAAAATATGATTGGCTGCCAAATATTCCATGGGCAACTTACAAAGCTGCGAGTAGGCTCAATGGACGCAGCAAACACAGAGCTTTAATCAAAAAAAAAGTTTGCCAAATTTGGTTGAGAATTGGGCAAGTTATGGCCAAAAAACTTTTTAAAAAGTGTCCGTCCGTTATCCGTCCGCCGTGCGCCGTGCGCCGTGCGCCGTGCGCCGTACGTTCTGACCGGGAGGCATACTGGCAATATCTGGGGCTCCAGTCTCAACGTCACTATAGTATATCGACCCTGGAGGGTGCCATGGTGGGTCCAGAATTTTGATTTTTGGCCTCCTTTATGCCGAAATTGAGGTTGGAAAGTTGATTGAACGTAAGGGGGGACCCTTACAAAAAAAATCGAAAATCTTAAATAGCGTTTGCTAGGATGGTCGGAGAGCTAAACCAAGGACGCTTGTTCAATGATAAGATGAATCAGACAAAATTTCATCACCTTTATGCCCAAGTTATTGCAATTGTATGTGTAAAAAATAAGATGAGGCCAGCTAAGAGAATTGAGCACTGAATCGGAGATTCACACTTTCAGCAATTGACTATAGTTTCTTTTTTGACTTTTGCATAAAACGATTTATTTTCCCATGAAAAATGCAAAAAACCATGTGTCCGAACTCCTCCTTCTCCTTCTCCTCCGCATCTATTCAATGGACGATAGTAGGTATTCTTTTCTTCCCCCCCATCCCCTTCCCCGGGTCCCTGGGCCCCAAGTATTTATTTAATTTTAGCTCTTCATTTACACAACGATTCGTACGGACCAGTGGTGTAGTGGTGAAAGCGATTGTGCATATGGCTGAAATTCGAAGGTTCGAATCATTCTCAAAAATTCATTTTTATTTTTGTTTCTTTGAAGTTGAGAAAACAAATTGTACCATCGCCATCGACTGCCCGGAGTATAAGTCAAGAAAATTCCTGTAAAATAAGTTTTGCTAATTTCGAATATTTCCTTTTCGTCATATTTTTTCTACAAGTTTTTTTCTACAATTTTTTATATATCGAATAAAATTTTAATTAAACATATAATCAACAATATAAAATTTGTATTTATACATTTTATCCTATATTAAAAGTGGAAGAAATAACTGGTACCATCGGCATGCCAAATGTGGGGCTCTTTTCTCCAAAATTTGCAATTGCCTCGAGAAAAAAGTCAAGGAAATACATTTCCTACTAGTGGAATCTGCTGCGTCATCTGCATTTTGTTTTTGGGCGCGCATGGAAAGAGACACTGAACTGCGCGCCAAAAACAAAATGCAAGTGTCCAAGCAGCAGATTCCACTAGTAGGAAATGTATTTCCTTGACTTTTTTCTCGAGGCAATTGCAAATTTTGGAGAAAAGAGCCCCACATTTGGCATGCCGATGGTACCAGTTATAAGATCAGAAGGCGAAATAAGATTCGTGACAGCGCATATTTTGCTGCAAACCATCGAAGGTTACTGGCAAACAAAGCAGTGACTGAAAATGTATGAAAGTCTACGTTTAGTTGTGATCGTTTCATTAACAAGATACTACTTTTGCATCAACCGCTACACTGCCCTAGCGTCTAGCATTAGTTTCGCTTGCCCTCTTTTCAAAATTTCATATTGCTTCCATTATTGGAGCTATTTATTGTTTTTTAGCAATGTGCGAAAGGAACATGAGCGGATTCAAATGCATCCAGAAACCTGAGCCGCTGATGTGCGCTTACTGCGTTAGTGCATGGAGGAATTGTAAGCACTGCCTTTTAATTTTTACCGTTCATTTTCATTCATGCAGTTAACCGTGGAAATGTGGTGGAATTGGATCCAGACTGCTTGGAACCATACCAAGTGCTTATGGAAACAGCTTCCATCAACCAGCAGACTACCAAATCAGGCCATGGTTCTCACATTTATTGCACTTTTGAGCAATGTTTCGCATTTTGAGAATTTCTCATGGAAAAGACTATAATCAAAATTCAGGGGCTTATTTTGACCTACGTATTCGTATTCTACGCACACTCCACAGTGGCCTAGTCCATGACTGTCAGCTTTGTCATCTTTATGGAAAACACAAGCAGCTGAAAATGGAATGGAAAGGGGTGGGATTTGAGTGTCACTGTTTATGACTGTTTGCGCCCACATGAATCTAATGTCAGGGGAACCGATCTCCACAGCTCGAAAAGTCAAAGTAGACGCAGTTTGCAGTTTGCAAACGATGGGATGAGCTGCCAGGAAATCAATATGCGGAGCATGAAGTAGGCTATTCCGCCTTCAAACACGCAGGTTAGCAGAACTTGAGTCGTCGGGGTTACGGACATCTTTGAATCTCTCTTATGGATTACTGTGAATTGAACATGAACAACAAAGTGAGCGCGCCATCGGTGCGCGGCCAGCTTTAAAACTCAAAACGAACTTTAAGTGCTCAAAAGTTGAGGCGGATAAACTCGTACCGGGTGCGGCGTCCAAAAGTTGACAAACTTGAAGACTATGGTTCTCCATGCCATTGCAGTTCTCTGAGCTCCCGCTTCACATAAATGTTTGTCCAGGTGTCTATTATAAGCATGTAAAGCGGTTCGGTGTTTCGTGCAGTCTGGATGGAGAAATGGCAAAATTAGTAGAAGAGGTCAGAAAAATGGCTGTCAGCAGAATACATTCTAGTACACCTAACTTTGGCAATTAATTTATCCACCCCACTTGCAGCTAGAGAGTTGATATTTTTACACAAATTAGGTCTAACCTTGGTTAATAAGTTTGGTAATTTGCAGCTCAATTGATTAAACATGTGTGGAGAAATTGCCATTTTAGTAAAATAAATCTAAAAACAAGTTGGCTTGCAGACCGGTCTGTCCAGTGATATCGGGAATCAATAGAAAATGTGGAAAACCCCATTATTTCAATAGCTATTTCTTGCCACAAGAAAGACCTAGAAGGCTGAAAATTTATACCTAAGTTAAGGACCTTTAGGACTAAATTGTATTAAATTTCTGGCTTCAAAGCTTTTTATGGACCAGAGAAAAAAGTTGCAAAGTTGGATGGCATTTTTTTTGAGTCTCAACCCAAGTGGTTTTAGAGTGGTTTTACTAAAACGGCAAGTTCTCCACACCTGTTTCATCAAATGAACTGCAAATTTCTACACTTGCTAAAGAAGGTTAGGACTACTTTGTGTGAAAAAATTAACTCTCTAGCTGCCAGTATGGTGGAGAAATTAATTTCCAAAATTAGGCATATGGTAATGTACTACCCCCCTGAATTCTGCTGACAGCCATTTTTCTGACCTCTTTTACTAATATTGCCATTTCTCCATCCAGACTGCACGAAACACCAAACTGCTTTACATGTTTATAATAGACACCTAGACAAAGATATGTGTGAAGCGGGATCTCACAGAACTGCAATGGCATGGAGAACCAGTGTCTTCAAGTTTGTCAACTTTTGGACGCCGCACCCGGTAATCCTTAGCATTTATATTTAGCCGGATTAAAATTTGTTGAATGTCAACTATAACTACACCTGTCTCAAATTTAACACAATGCAATGTATAGTCCCCAAAATTAGAGGTCACAAACCAATTTGAGCTCAAAATGTCAAATATTTGCTCATTTACTAATTTCCAACATTCAATTCCTGGACGTTCACAACGTGATAAAATCCGTCCAGCTACTGCCTAGCATGCTTCGCATTTGGAGAAAACTACTGCGCCAATCCGAACCGCTATGAGTGGGGGCCTTGGTGCTACGTGGATCAGGAGCTCAGTGCCCCCGACGCGCCCGCTTTCGAGGCCTGCCTTCCCTCCTGCCGTAGACCTCCTTCCATTTGCTTACCTTCCCAAGCCAACACCTTCACTGCTGGCAGACCACTCTGAGTTTTTCCTAAAGCTGGAGAAGGCATGCGCGGAGCGGGAGCCAGTCAAGGCCGGCTGCGAGGCCTGCGAGGACTGCATCAACGGCGAAGACATATTTGGTCGCCGCCGGCGCAAGTTCTGCTCCTGCCTCCACCCTCCTTCTCTGCTCTAACAGCCCAATCTTTTTTCAGGCGCGAATTGAATGATTTAGGCTTCCGCTTGTGCAAAGGCGACTGCGTGCACAGTTGGAAGAAGAAGCAGTGTGAGCGCAAGTGCATCCGATTGGTCGAGTAGAATGGATTTTTGACCGCGGAGCGGCCCGAAGGGCCGCTCCGCGGTCTATAGAGGTTACTGAACTTTTGTCCTGATATATATATGCGTATATCTTATATAATACGGGTGATGATATGCTCGGTGCAGAATGGTTTCGAAGTGTATCGAGGCATATGGTAGCATTTTGGATAGATCTCAGTGAGTTCTCCAAAATATGAAGGGAAGTCCTCGCGGTTTTTCCTCAATTGGGCTTGCGCGAACGGAGCTTTAGTGAAGTGTCAGCGCCAAGCCCCTCTTTTCGACCCAGGTGTATGTTTTGAGGGTTATTGCTAGATCTTAAATTTGATAAGGCGATTGCTCGTCACAGAAGGCTCCAATCGCTCTAATTCTTTCACCATTGGAAAGAGCAACATCGAATTGACTATAGTTTATTTATCTTTTGTATTTTTTGTAAAACGTTTGATTTTAGGGTGAACAAGGTATTCTCGGCTATTGCCAATATGCGTGGCCTTTGTTCCAAGTAAACAAGTCAAAATCAACTGGTTTAATTACAAATAAGCCTCTCACCCAAATTGAGCTAATTTTATTGAAAACCATGGATGCTCGAATTTTTGAAACATCAAGATTTTGGGTTTTAACTAAATCAAGAAATAATAAATTTTTCAAAAAGTCCTTTTAACAGTTTCTAGATATCAACATGGCAGACGTTCATGCCAAAATTCAACTGATTTCATTGGAAAACTATTGATTTATGGATGTTCGAATTTTTGAAACATCAAGATTTTAGGTTTTTGGCCATAAACTGAGAAATAACAAATATTTCGGAAATTCCTTTTGCCAGCTTCAAGATAGCACCTCGACGGACGTACCTGCCAAAAATCAGCCAATTTCGTTCAAAAACCTTTTATTTATGAATTTTTGCGCGGCGGACGGCCGCCTGCCGCGGAGGGCAGGGCAGTCAGAGCTCCGGAGGCCGGAGGGCATGGGTGCGGAGGCCCCGGAGCGTAGCCTAGCATACGAAGTATGCTAGACGAAGCGTAGGGGCCGTAGCACCCGTGCCCGGAGGCCGGAGGAGCTCTGGCGCCCTGCCCGAAGCGGCGGGCGGCCAAGGCCCGCTTACCCAGTTACCCCATTTTTGCGTCCGTCTGTCCGCATATATATATATATATATATATATGTCTGTGCCGGGCCCGGCCTCCGCGGTTTTTCAACCAAATTGGCTGATTTTTTGCATGAAAGTCCGCCTGGGTGGTATCTCCAGGCCATTTTTTGGGCTTGACGTAATTTTTCGATTTTCGCCCAAAACTCAATTTTTTGATGTTTCAAAACACTAAAAATCGTAAATCACTGGTTTTTCCATGAAAGTGGCTGAAATTTTGCATGAGAGTCCGCCTTGGTGATGCCTTGGCACCATTATTAGGGCTTTGCGAAATTTTTTAATTTTTACCCAAAACTCAATTTTTTGATGTTTCAAAATATGAAAAATCGTAAATCACTGGTTTTTCAATGAATTTTGTTGAATTTTGGCAGGTACGTTCGTCTAAGTAATATCTTGAAGCTGACCGGACGAAATTTTGAAATATTTATTATTTATTGATTTATGGTCAAAAACCCAAAATCTTGATGTTTCAAAAATTTGAACATTCATAAGTCCATGGTTTTTCAATGAAATTGGCTGATTTTTGGTATGTACGTCCGTGAAAGTAATATCTTAAAGCTGGCAAAATGAATTTTCGAAATAATTAGTATTTCTTGATTTAAGAAGAAGCCAAAATCTTGATGTTTCAAAAATCGAAACATGTATAATTCACTGAAATCTGTTGAATTTTGACATGCATTTTCATCTAGGTGGTGTCTTGAGGTGAGGCCGCGCATCTTGGCAACCGCCGAGAATACCTTGTTGTACTTTGAAACATCAAAAAATTGAGTTTTGGGCGAAAAACGCAAAATTACGTCAAGTGCAAAAAATGGCCTGGAGATACCACCCAGTCGGACCTTCATGCAAAAAATCAGCCAATTTCGTTGAAAAACCGCGGAGTACGGGCCCCGGAAAGACACATATATATTGGGCTGGCGCGAGCGAGCGTTAGCGAAGTGTCAGCGCCCAGCCCCTCTTTTCGACCCAGGTGTATGTTTTGAGGGTTATTGCTAGATCTTAATTTTGATAAGGCTCTAGCGCCTCAGAGGAAGCTTCAATCTTTCTGATTCTTTTTGCATTGGAAAGAGCAACATCGATTTGACTATAGTTTCTTTTTTGACTTTTGCATAAAACTAATTATTTTCCCATGAAAAATGCAAAAAACCATGTGTCCGAACTCCTTCTCCTTCTCCTTCTTCTTCTCCTTCTCCTCCGCATCTATTCAATGGACGATAGTAGGTATTCATTTCTTCCCCCCCCCCCCTTCCCCTTCCCCGGGTCCCTGAGCCCCAAGTTTTTATTTAATTTTAGCTCTTCATTTACGCAATGAGTCATACGGACCAGTGGTGTAGTGGTGAAAGCGATTGTGCATATGGATGAAATTCGAAGGTTCGAATCCTTCTCAAAAATTCATTTTTATTTTTGTTTCTTTGAAGTTGAGAAAACAAATTGTACCATCGCCAGGCCAAAATTAATGCTATTTTCTTCCAAAAATCGACTGCCCGGAGTATAAGTTAAGAAAATTCCTGTAAAATAAGATTTGCCAATAATTTTGCATTGTATTTTTCAATTTCGAATATTTTCTTTTCGTCATATTTTTTAAACAATTTTTTTCCAACAATTTTTTATATATTGAATAAAATTTCAATTTCAACATATAATCAACAATATAAAATTTGTATTTATACATTTTATCCTATATTAAAAGTGGAAGAAATAACTGGTACCATCGGCAGGCCAAATTTGGGGCTCTTTTCTCCAAAATTTGCAATTGCCTCGAGAAAAAAGTCAAGGAAATACATTTCCTACTAGTGGAATCTGCTGCGTCATCTGCATTTTGTTTTTGGGCGCGCATGGAAAGAGACACTGAACTGCGCGCCAAAAACAAAATGCAAGTGTCCAAGCAGCAGATTCCACTAGTAGGAAATGTATTTCCTTGACTTTTTTCTCGAGGCAATTGCAAATTTTGGAGAAAAGAGCCCCAAATTTGGCCTGCCGATGGTACCAGTTATATATATATTGGGCTGGCGCGAACGGAGCTTTAGCGGAGTGTCAGCGCCCAGCCCCTCTTTTCGACCCAGGTGCACGTTTTCGGGGTTATTGCTAGATCTTAAAATTGATAAGGCTCCTGCTCCTCTCAGAACAATCCAATCGTTCTGATTCTTTTGGCATTGGAAAGAGCATCATAAAATTGTCTAAAACTCGCGAGAAATTGCCCAAAACTTGCAGCAATCATTAGAAAATCACTCAAAACCATTTGTCCGAACTGTGAGAAACAAAACTCAAATTGTCCAAAACTCGCGAGAAATCGCCCAAAACTTGCAGCAATCATTAGAAAATCACTCAAAACCATTTGTCCGAACTCCTTCTCCTCCTTCTCCTTCTCCTCCGCATCTATTCAATGGACGATAGTAGGTATTCAATCGGCCTGTACTTAAGGCATTAATTGGCAAGGTTCAATGGTAATTCTGTGCAATTAATATGGTCTGAGTCTACAAAGGAAGTAATGCGGCTGTGTGGTCAAGTGGCTTGTCTATTTGACTCGATTCAGAGATGACCAGGTTCAAACCTTCGTTGATCCTTTTATTTTATTCTATTATTTTTTTATCTTAAAAGTGGAAGAAATATGTGTTACCATCGGCAGACCAAAAATAATACTCCTTGTTCCCAAAAATCGATTGCCCTGAGTTTAAGACAAGAAAAATTCTCAAAAATATGTTAATTTTCCAATGAATTTGCATTATATTTTTCATTTTCGAATTTTTCCTTTTCATTATATTTTTCAAATAAGTTTTTTTCATTCACTTTTTTTATCTAATAAAATCTTAACTAAATATATAGCCAACAATATCAAATTTGTATTTTTACATTTTATACTATATTAAAAGTGGGAGAAATATCTGGTACCATCGGCAGGCCAAATGTGGGCCTCTTTTCTCCAAAATTTGGAATTGCCTGGAGTAAAAAGTCAAGGAAATACAATTTCTACTAGTGGAATCTGCTGCGTCATCTGCATTTTGTTTTTGGGCGCGCATGGAAAGAGACACTGAACTGCGCGCCAAAAACAAAATGCAACTGTTCAAGCAGCAGATTTCACTAGTAGAAATTGTATTTCCTTGACTTTTTACTCCAGGCAATTCCAAATTTTGGAGAAAAGAGGCCCACATTTGGCCTGCCGATGGTACCAGATATAATAAATTATGAGTGAAAACGTTTAGATTTTTGCCATTTTTAGGTCTTTTTTAACTTTATTTTCTCTAGCTCATTCAATTTTTGACTTTTCTTGTTGGACTTTTTTTTCAATTCAATGCAAAACAATTCTGTTCAAGACCATAAATTTACTTTTTCACTATTATGAAATTAAAACATTCAAAAATGCCAATGAGTACAGTCAATTTCCGCGACTTTGGCCCTACTCAGTTAGCTGATGGTGCAAGGTATTCATTAGTAAGGAAATGGAGATGATCAATTCCAGAGGTCGCTTTGACTGTATGCAATGCTAACAGTCATTGCTCTGTTTAATTTCCCTTTCTGATCAGTGGATGTTCCAAAACTGGTGAAATTTAAAATAGTGATTTTTTAATGAAATAACTTCTTTTCAGAAAATATTATTGATGCCTGTGACCAACAGACTTCATTCATTCTATTGAAAAAAGAAATAAAAAGAAACTGAAGATTTTATATGATGTGATGAAATGAAAAGCGTGGCTGCGCAAAGCGCGGCCACTGACCTATTGGGCTGGCGCGAACGGAGCTTTAGCGAAGTGTCAGCGCCCAGCCCCTCTTTTCGACCCAGGTGTATGTTTTGAGGGTTATTGCTAGATCTTAAAATTGATAAGGATTTTGTGCTTCATAGAAAGGTCCAATCGTTCTAATTCTTTTTGCATTGGAAAGGACACCATCGAATTGACCAAAACTCGCAAGAAATTGGCTAAAAAAGGCAGAACACAAGAGAAGATCACTCAAAACCATTTGTCCGAACTCCTCCTCCTCCTCCTCCTCCTCCTACTACTACTACTACTACTCCTCCGCATCTGCTCAATGGACCATAGTAGGTATTCAATTGGTCAACGGTAAAGGGCAGGCTTGGGCATGCGAAGGGCTTAGATGTCCCATTATTAATACTTAATTAGTACAATAGTTTCAAAAGGCTCAGTGGTCGATTGGTTTGGTCGATTGCCCCTAACCTAGTGAGGGCTTGGTTCGAATCCTCCCCAGTGCACAGATTTTTTGCCTTTCTATATTTTTTCGCCTCTGTATATATGTTTTTTAAAATTTTAATTTTTGTGAATTTAAAGTTGAGAAAAAAACTGGTATTTCTCCCAAAAATCGATTGGCCTGAGTGTGAGCAATGAAGATTTCTCAAAAATTTGTTTGTTTGGCAATAAATTTGCATTCTATTTTTCATTTTCGAAACTTTTCTTTTTGGTATATTTTTTAAATAAGTTTATTTATTATTAATTTATTTATCTAATAAAAACCTTACTAAATATATAACCAACAATATAAAATTTTTATTCATACATTCTATTTTATTTTAAAAGTGGAAGAAATATCTGGTACCATCGGCAGGCCAAATGTGGGTCTCTTTTCTCCAAAATTTGCGATTGCCTTGAGTAAAAAGTCAAGGAAATACAATTTCTACTAGTGGCATCTGCTGCGTCATCTGCATTTTGTTTTTTGGCGCGCATGGAAAGAGACACTGAACTGCGCGCCAAAAACAAAATGCAACTGTCCAAGCAGATGCCACTAGTAGAAATTGTATTTCCTTGACTTTTTACTCAAGGCAATCGCAAATTTTGGAGAAAAGAGACCCACATTTGGCCTGCCGATGGTACCAGATATATTACTAGTATTGGGCTGGCGCGAGGGAGCAAGGCGAACCGTCAGCGCCCAGCCCCTCTTTTTGACCCAGGTGTACGTTTTTGGGTTTATTGCTAGATCTTAATTTTGATAAGGCTGCTGCTCGCCACAGAATGCTCCAATTGTTCTAATTCTTTTTCCATTGGAATGAGCAACATCGATTTAACTATAGTTTATCTTTTGACTTTTGTACAAAACTTTTTATTTTGGCACGAAAAATGAAAAAAACCATTTGTCCGAACTCCTCCTCCTCCTCCTCCTACTACTACTACTACTACTCCTCCGCATCTGCTCAATGGACGATAGTAGGTATTCATTTCTGCCCCCACCCCCCCTTCCCAGTGTTGCCGTTTTTGGTCCCAAAAAGTTATACATTAAAATTAAAAATATGGAGTGCTAAGAATTATAGATAGATTAAAAATAAAATATTGTATAACAGCCCTTATACAATATAATATGGAATATGTATTGTGTACCATATTGTATACTATTTATACATTACAATATACTATGTTGACTTGCACTTTTTGCATGTTGCACTTTTCGCATGTTGCACTTTTTGCATGTTGCAGATTTTGCAACTTGGTTTTTTCTAACTTGAATTGTTTTGTCACAGCGTAGTTAGAGACCAGACATGTTGTCATCAGCAAAACTAAAACCAGCAAAACTAAAACCAGACCCAACAGAAGGAGTCTCTCTGACCTAGAAAACCGTTTGGCAACACAAGCTTTATTGGCAACGAACATAATCTCGGCATTCGAGAGATCCTTAGAAGAGCAATTGCACAGACCATTGGCAAGGATTCCCACGAAGCTGAACACTCATTCCACTTACAGCTGACATGCACTGCCTTTAACCAGTTGGCTGTTTGGGGGGGATTACGGCTGTGCCTGAGGATGATGTTGACAAGAGCTCCAAAACCAATGGCTGAAGGAGAGTGAATGCTTGGGGGACGTCAGCCCAGAACTTGATCACATCTGAAATTAGATGCACTTTCTGCAAGTTGCATATTCTGCAAGTTGTAATATGTGCAAGTTGCGAAATGTGCAAGTTGCGTTTTATGCAAGTTGCAAAATGTGCAAGTTGCATTTTATGCAAGTTGCAAAATGTGCAAGTTGCAAAATGTGCAAGTTGCAAAATGTGCAAGTTGCAAAATGTGCAAGTTGCAAAATGTGAATGTGCAATTAGAGCAGAGTCAGCTGGTGAGGCTAAACCTCGTAGGCAATTGTGTTGCCTAGGAAATGACCATGTTGATGCTGTCGAAGCACTTGACGGGCTCATACGCTCTGCATGCCAAATGACATCTCATCGCCTCCAACTTCGCCCTCTGCAGATTTTATAATTTTCTCATGAAAAAATGCTTGCATGCTTTTACAAAGAACTCCTCCATATCGCGTGGGATTTCGTAGATGGAACTGAGAATGGACTACAGCGGATGTTCAGCAGATGGCATAGCCTCAGGCTTCAGTGCTTCACCCATCTTTTCAATCTCCATCATGCTGCTCTTGGGATGATCTATAGATAATGATACTGCGAAGGGTGATTTCGTAGTCCCTTGTCTGTGCACAGGATATGATATTCAGGCAGTGTATATGGTAGCAAGGGGATGAGATACAGTACCTCATGCTCAATGCTGACTTGCAATTATTGCAAGTTGCAATATCTGCACATCATGAGTTTCACTTTCAGCATGTCAGCTTCTTCACTGTCTACCTTGCACATTTTGCAAGTTGCAATATCTGCAAGTCATGAGTTTCACTTTCAGCATGTCAGCTTCTTTGCTGTCTAACTTGCACATTTTGCAAGTTGCAATATCTGCAAGTCATGAGTTGCACTTTCTGCATGTCAGATTCTTCGCTGTCTAACTTGCACATTTTGCAAGTTGCAATATCTGCAAGTCATGAGTTTCACTTTCAGCATGTCAGCTTCTTCGCTGTCTAACTTGCTCAATTTGCAAGTTGCAATATCTGCAAGTCATGAGTTTCACTTTCAGCATGTCAGCTTCTTCGCTGTCTAACTTGCTCAATTTGCAAGTTGCAATATCTGCAAGTCATGAGTTTCACTTTCAGCATGTCAGCTTTTTCGCTGTCTAACTTGCACATTTTGCAAATTGCAATATCTGCAAGTCATGAGTTGCACTTTCTGCATGTCAGATTCTTCGCTGTCTAACTTGCACATTTTGCAAGTTGCAATATCTGCAAGTCATGAGTTTCACTTTCAGCATGTCAGCTTCTTTGCTGTCTAACTTGCACATTTTGCAAGTTGCAATATCTGCAAGTCATGAGTTTCACTTTCAGCATGTCAGCTTCTTTGCTGTCTAACTTGCACATTTTGCAAATTGCAATATCTGCAAGTCATGAGTTGCACTTTCTGCATGTCAGCTTCTTCGCTGTCTAACTTGCACATTTTGCAAGTTGCAATATATGCAAGTCATGAGTTTCACTTTCTGCATGTCAGCTTCTTCGCTGTCTAACTTGCACATTTTGCAAGTTGCAATATCTGCAAGTCATGAGTTTCACTTTCAGCATGTCAGCTTCTTCGCTGTCTAACTTGCTCAATTTGCAAGTTGCAATTGGCCTGGCGCGAGGGAGCATAGCGACCGTCAGCGCCCAGGCCCTCTTTTCGACCCAGGTGTCATAATCGAGGGTCAATGCTAGATCTTAAAACTGATAAGGCATTAGCTGCCGCTAGAAGCCACCGTTTGCTCCAATTCTTTTTGCATTGGAAAGAGCATCCACCAATTAGTCATGACTCGCGAGAAAAGCGCGGAAATCGTTGAATATCAAGGAGAAAATCAAGAAAGAAGTTGCCGTCCGAACTCCTGCTGCCCTGCTGCTGCTGCTGCTGCTCCTTCTGCTTCGCATCTGCTAATGAACGGGAGTAGGTATTCATTTCATCCCCCACCCTTTCCCCTCGTCCTTTGGTCTCATGCATTTATTACTTATTTATAACCCTTCAGTTAACTTTTGTTCCATATCTCCCAATGGTGTAGTGGTGCGAGTGCTTGGCTACTGGATGAAAATGGTGGGTTCAAAACATTCTCCAGCATAAATTTTATTTTTCTAAAATTTTAAGTTTTGGAAATGACTGGCACCATCGGCAAGCCAAAAGTAAAGCTCTTTTCTCCCAAAAATCGATTGCCCCTAGTGTAAAGCTCAAGAAATTTCCCAATAAATTTCGTTTGCCAAATATTTTTTGCATTTATTTTATTTTCAAAACAAATACATTTTAATTTTTTTCACTTTTTTTATTATTTTGTTTTATTTATTTATCTAATAAAATTTAACAACAATAACAACATCAACAACAACAATAAAAAATGACATAAATCGACATAATTTAATTTTTGTATATTCAAAGTTGAGGAAATATCTGGCACCATCGGCAAGCCGAAAGCAAAGCTCTTTTCTCCCGAAAATCGACTGCCCCGAGTATAAAGCCAAAGAAATTTTCCTACTACTAATGGAATCTGCTGTGTCATCTGTATTCTGTTTGAGCGCGCATGAAAAGAGTCCTGGAACTGCGCGCGAAAACAAAATGCAAATGCCCCACAAGCAGATTCCATTAGTAGTAGGAAAATTTCTTTGGCTTTATACTCGGGGCAGTCGATTTTCGGGAGAAAAGAGCTTTGCTTTCGGCTTGCCGATGGTGCCAGATTATCTGCAAGTCATGAGTTGCACTTTCAGCATGTCAACTTCTTCGCTGTCTAACTTGCACATTTTGCAAGTTGCAATATCTGCAAGTCATGAGTTTCACTTTCAGCATGTCAGCTTCTTCGCTGTCTAACTTGCACATTTTGCAAGTTGCAATATCTGCAAGTCATGAGTTTCACTTTCAGCATGTCAGCTTCTTTGCTGTCTAACTTGCACATTTTGCAAGTTGCAATATCTGCAAGTCATGAGTTGCACTTTCAGCATGTCAGCTTCTTCGCTGTCTAACTTGCACATTTTGCAAGTTGCAATATATTCAAGTCATGAGTTTCACTTTCAGCATGTCAGCTTTTTCGCTGTCTAACTTGCACATTTTGCAAGTTGCAATATCTTCAAGTCAAGAGTTGCACTTTCAGCATGTCAGCATCTTCGCTGTCTAACTTGCATATTGTGCAAGTTGCAATATCTGCAAGTCATGAGTTTCACTTTCAGCATGTCAGCTTCTTTGCTGTCTAACTTGCTCAATTTGCAAGTTGCAATATCTGCAAGTCATGAGTTTCACTTTCAGCATGTCAGCTTCTTTGCTGTCTAACTTGCACATTTTGCAAGTTGCAATATCTGCAAGTCATGAGTTGCACTTTCAGCATGTCAGCTTCTTTGCTGTCTAACTTGCACATTTTGCAAGTTGCAATATCTGCAAGTCATGAGTTGCACTTTCAGCATGTCAGCTTCTTCGCTGTCTAACTTGCACATTTTGCAAGTTGCAATATCTGCAAGTCATGAGTTGCATTTTCAGCATGTCAGCTTCTTCGCTGTCTAACTTGCTCAATTTGCAAGTTGCAATATCTGCAAGTCATGAGTTGCACTTTCAGCATGTCAGCTTCTTCGCTGTCTAACTTGCACATTTTGCAAGTTGCAATATCTGCAAGTCATGAGTTGCACTTTCAGCATGTCAGCTTCTTCGCTGTCTAACTTGCACATTTTGCAAGTTGCAATATCTGCAAGTCATGAGTTGCACTTTCAGCATGTCAGCTTCTTCGCTGTCTAACTTGCTCAATTTGCAAGTTGCAATATCTGCAAGTCATGAGTTTCACTTTCAGCATGTCAGCTTCTTTGCTGTCTAACTTGCTCAATTTGCAAGTTGCAATATCTGCAAGTCATGAGTTTCACTTTCAGCATGTCAGCTTCTTTGCTGTCTAACTTGCACATTTTGCAAGTTGCAATATCTGCAAGTCATGAGTTGCACTTTCAGCATGACAGCTTCTTCGCTGTCTAACTTGCACATTTTGCAAGTTGCAATATCTGCAAGTCATGAGTTGCATTTTCAGCATGTCAGCTTCTTCGCTGTCTAACTTGCTCAATTTGCAAGTTGCAATATCTGCAAGTCATGAGTTGCACTTTCAGCATGTCAGCTTCTTCGCTGTCTAACTTGCTCAATTTGCAAGTTGCAATATCTGCAAGTCATGAGTTTCACTTTCAGCATGTCAGCTTCTTTGCTGTCTAACTTGCACATTTTGCAAGTTGCAATATCTGCAAGTCATGAGTTGCACTTTCAGCATGTCAGCTTCTTTGCTGTCTAACTTGCACATTTTGCAAGTTGCAATATCTGCAAGTCATGAGTTGCACTTTCAGCATGTCAGCTTCTTCGCTGTCTAACTTGCTCAATTTGCAAGTTGCAATATCTGCAAGTCATGAGTTTCACTTTCAGCATGTCAGCTTCTTCGCTGTCTAACTTGCTCAATTTGCAAGTTGCAATATCTGCAAGTCATGAGTTTCACTTTCAGCATGTCAGCTTCTTTGCTGTCTAACTTGCTCAATTTGCAAGTTGCAATATCTGCAAGTCATGAGTTGCACTTTCAGCATGTCAGCTTCTTTGCTGTCTAACTTGCACATTTTGCAAGTTGCAATATCTGCAAGTCATGAGTTGCACTTTCAGCATGTCAGCTTCTTCGCTGTCTAACTTGCACATTTTGCAAGTTGCAATATCTGCAAGTCATGAGTTGCACTTTCAGCATGTCAGCTTCTTCGCTGTCTAACTTGCTCAATTTGCAAGTTGCAATATCTGCAAGTCATGAGTTTCACTTTCAGCATGTCAGCTTCTTCGCTGTCTAACTTGCACATTTTGCAAGTTGCAATATCTGCAAGTCATGAGTTGCACTTTCAGCATGTCATGCAGGCAAATATGCTGGATTTGGGTAAAATTTTCAAAATATTATAAAATATATTTTATAATATGCCATAACTATTCTGTAGCAAGCCCCTCAAAAATTATATATACATTAAAATTGAAAATATACCAAAAATCTGAGTTATAAAATAGTACGTATTTTTTAATATTCTATAATGTATACATTATGGATTAAAAAAACGGCAACACTGCCCCTTCCTCGGGTCCCTGGGCTTCATGTATTTATTTATTCATAACAGTTAGTTTATACATTGCTCATAAGTGCACCAGTAGTGTAGTGGTTTAAGCGATTGGACTGATGGGTGAAACAAGGAGGTTCGAATCCTTCTCTGGTATTCATTTTAATTTTTGTTTTTTGTTGAGAAAATAACTGGTACCATCGGCAGGCCTAAATTAAAGCTCTTCTCTCCCGAAAATCGATTGTCCTGAGTTTAAGCCATGAAAATTTCTCAAATATTTTTTTATTTTGCCAATAAATTTGCATTGTACTTTGCATTTTCGAAACTTCTTTTTTGTCATTTTTATTTAAAAAAATTATTTGAATAAGTTTTGTTCATTATTTATTTATTTATCTAATAAAGTCTTAACTAAATATATAACCAACAGTATATAATTTGTATTTATACATTTTATTTTATATTAAAAGTGGAAGAAATATCTTGTACCATCGGCAGGTCAAATGTGGGTCTCTTTTCTCCAAAATTTGCATCTGTCTCGAGTAAAAAGTCAAGGAAATACAATTTCTACTAGTGGAATCTGCTGCGTCATCTGCATTTTGTTTTTGGGCGCGCATGGAAAGAGACACTGAACTGCGCGCCAAAAACAAAATGCAACTGTCCAAGCAGCAGATTCCACTAGTAGAAAATGTATTTCCGTGACTTTTTGCTCGAGGGAATTGCAAATTTTGGAGAAAAGAGACCCACATTTGGCCTGCCGATGGTACCAGATATATATATACGTTTATATATCTGGAAATGCTGCGAACGGGCGAATTCTCAACGGATTTGGGCAAACTTTTTTCTCCTGAAAGGTAATCAAGTTTTAGGAAGATCTGGAGGGGTAGACCCGGAATTTGAGCATTTGAAACATTACTTTTTTGGGTAGAAAGGTTGAAAAATGGGGTATGCTGTAAAATGCTCAATTCTCAACGGATTTTGACAAACTTTTTTTTTCCTGAAAGGTAAAAATATTTTAGGAAGATCTGGAGGGGTGGAACTGATCCCGGAGCATTTGAAACATTACTTTTTTGGGTAGAACTTTTGATAAATGGGGTATGTTGAGAAATGGCGGATTCTCAACGGATTTGGACAAACTTTTTTTTTGCTGAAAAGTAATAATTTTTAGGCAGATCTGGAGGGGTGTAACTGGTCCCGGAGCATAGGAAACATAACTTTTTTGGGTAGAAAGTTTGAAAAATGGGCTATGTTGAAAAATGGCGAATTCTCAATGGATTTGCAAAAACTTTTTTTTGCTGAAAGGTAATAACATTTTAGGAAGATCTGGAGGGTTGGAACTGGTCCCGGAGCATAGGACACATAACTTTTTTGGGTAGAAATTTTGAAAAATGGGTAGGTTGAGAAATAGCGAATTCTCAATGGATTTGGACAAACTTTTTTTTTGCTGAAAGGTAATAACATTTTAGGAAAATCTGGAGGGGTGGAACTGGTCCCGGAGCATATGAAATATAACTTTTTTGGGTAGAAAGTTTGAAAAATGGGCTATGTTGAAAAATGGCGAATTTTCAACGGATTTGGACAAACTTTTTTTTTTGCTGAAAGGTAATTAAATTTTAAGAATATCTGGAGGGGTGGAACTGGTCCCGAAGCATTTAAAACATTACTTTTCTGGGTAGAAAGTTAGAAAATTGCAATATGCGGTTTTTGCACTGTAGTACCTGAAGTCTTAAGAATTGCACAGAAGAGTTGCTTTTTTTGTTCACTAGTCTTATATTTTGATTCTAAATATGTGCTTACTTTTGAAATTGGTTGAGAAACCACAGGCTAGATTTTTGAGTTGCAAAGTATCATATAAAGGATGTGCTCCGCAGTCACCTATTGCGCTTTGCGCCATATACTTGTTTCTACTCTCTTTCCAGCAAAATGGAACTTAGTAGAACTAGATGAATAAACAAAGCACAGAAATGTTTGGAAAATAGGGATCTAAAACTATGAAAATAATGGCCTAAAATTAACTGGGCTGTCATTTACTGTCATTTACTGTCACTGGTCAATATACTTTTAGTTTTGCGCCATGGTGGGCACTAGCTTCCATATCATTTCAAAACAGTTTTTGTCTGGCTAGTGTGATGTTTCCCAAGCCGGTTTCGTTGACCTTCAATGTCGATGAGGCGGGCAGAAGGGAGGCCGGGATCAGTTGCTGTATATTGTCCCCAAGATGCCCTAACCTGTTCCGCTCTGCCTCCCCTTTTGGTGACGATGAAAGAGAATCTCGCTAAGTTCCTGCTGTATTCACCACAGTGTTTGGTAGATCAGAGATCTGATTAGCTTATCTGTACCTCGGCCCACCACCTCTACAATGCTACTACAATGCCCAGCACCACTTCCGCCAACTTCCGCTTCGAGGGAGCAATACGTAACTGAACGAAGTAGGATGACAAAATAC
>JASANA010005306.1:0-17987 GCA_030248095.1 Ptycholaimellus sp. GST1_10
GGGTATGGCAGGAGATGTGGGGGGACAGCAGAGAGACTGCAGTCATGGCAGTCAGTGGTGGTCTCTGTGCAGGTACACGTGGGCGGACAGATGCTTGTCTCATCGCAGCTGTGCTGGGCATGCTTCTTGATCCTGAGTTGAATTGTCTTCTGAGGTTACTGCTCACTTGGTTGATGTTGCAGTGAGAAATGAGAGAGCAGAGGCCAATCCCAATTCAATCCAGTGAGTCCAGTATGTTGACGCAGGCTCTGGGAGCTGGGCAGATAAGCTTCACTAAGCAGGCTGGCCTGTCCCAGGCCTTTCTGGTTGTCCAGGAGCTTGAATGTACTGACAGTGAACTAAGGAAATGGCTGCTGTAGCTGGTCTAGCAGCCAGGTGATGAAGTAGATTGGGCCATTGTTGGGCCACCTGTTGGGGACACCAGCCTCTGCTCAGGGTTTGGACAATGAGCAGGCATGCTTGGACAGGCAGATGATCCGTTGCAGATGCAGAATGCCTCGTGCGGTGGGTTCTGTGGAGGTTTTGTCCTCCTGAAGACTCAGGGACTCAGGAAGTGGTAGAGAAGCCCTCCCAGTATTTAGGGGAGCAGAGCAACTGGAAGTCAGTGGCAGAGCCGGGTCCAGATGGCCAGCAGTGCAACCGGAGTGCTCCTCTCTTTGCTGCCGCTCTCAGACTCAAGGCAACGTTCCAGCTCTCCACCCAGGCTTCTTCCTTGAGTGGGGCGACTATCTGCTGGAAGTCCCAGTCGCAACGGCTGATGAAGGCCTGGCTCTGGATGTGGTTGCCAGTGATGGTGGCCTGGTGGATGACGAGGAGGCTGCAGAGGACGCCATCACTCCAGTTCCCAACCTGGCAGTCCCAGAGACTGAATTGGGAGGCCAGGAGGCCAGCAAAAGTCCCGGGTCTCAGCTGGGGCAGATGGTGGCCAGGGCAAACTTGGTGCAGAGCAAGGCTAGAGCACTCCACCGCCGCATCCTCATCACCCAGCAGTAATGATGTTTGGCTGGTGGTGTGTCCGAGTTTGAAGTGGCTGGTGGGGGCGCAGTCCAGGTACAGACAGTCCTTGGCCAGTTTCCAGTTTTTGAGGAAGTCCTGGCGGCGGGCTGTAGTTTTAGTCACAGGTGTCTGGGTCCATGTAACGGTCCTTGCCAGTGAAACTCATGCTCGAATGGTTGGGCAGTGGAGAAGGGCAGGCGAATGGGTCCTGGGCTGTTGCATTCAAACTCACTGCATCCAGTAGCTGAATTGAAGGTTGTCGACTGGGAGGCTTGATGGGAGGAGTAGATGAGGTCTTGTGGGCAGCCGATAGAGATGATGTCAGTGCTGGCGCGGCCATTCCCAGTGTCTCAAAACTCCAGTTTGTTGTTTGAGTCCATGTACTTGGTGAACGGCAGTGAGAGGCAGTCATCTCTGGTCCAGGCCCAGCAGCCTCAGATGAAAATGGACTGTCTGGCAGCTGGAGGAGTGGAATTCCTGGAAGATATTGAGCAGGGCAGCAAGCATATCCTCTTCTTGCAGACTGACCACGTCCTTATCCAGCTGAGCAACAGTGGATTTCAGGGACAGACAGCCCTCGCCTAGCGTAAGAGTAGGTTAATGACGATTGGCTGCACCTGGTGTTTGCTCGTTCCAGCCTCCTGTGTCTCGCGCGGCATCCAGCTCAGCTCTTCCACCGGACAGGTGTTGACAGAGACACCGGAGTGGTACAGGGCTGGAGTGATCCATCTCCAGGTGGCAGGAGGCCAGCACTGTGAGTGTCGGCCTGCTCGTATGTGGCCAGCACTTTTTCTCTCTTGCTGTGATGGTCGGAGGAATGGAGATGTGTTGCTGGCAGGCCAGGTAGTGCAGATGGCCAGGCGGCGATGTTAGGCCAGGGAGCATAGACGGCAAGGAATGATGGCTGGCCAGGTAGTTCCAATGACCAGGCAGCAATGGCGGGCCAGATGACAACGGCGGGCCAGGGAGTGCAGATGGCCGGGCTGCAATGGCAGGCCAGGCAGTGCAGATGGCCAGGCAGCGATGGCGGGCCCGGTAGCGCTGATGGCCTGGCAGCGATGGTGGGCCAGGGAGCATCGTTGGCTGGGCGGCGATGGTGGGCCAGGCAGTGCAGATGACCAGGGGCTAATGGTGGGCCAGGCTGCGCCGATGGTCAGGCTGCGATGGCATTCCAGGTGGTGCAGGTGGCCAGGCAGCGATGGCAGCCAGGTAGCACAGGTGGCCAGGTGGTGAAGGCGGGCCAGGCATCTCAGATGGCTAGGTGTCGATGGTGGGCCAGATGACGTAGATGGCCAGGCATTGGTTGCAGGTCAGGCATCGCAGATGATCAGGCAATGATGGTGACCAGATGGCGCAGCTGGCCAGGCGATGATGGCCGGCTGGTTTGTGCATGTGGCCAGTCGGCAATGGTGGCCTAGGCATCGCAGATGTCCAGGCATTGCAGATGGCCAAGTGAGCAGCACCAATGCCAGATGGCAAAACTGTGCGACAACAGTGAGGCTGCACAGAGGCTACGATGGTGTGCAGCAACCAGGCATTGGTGACCATGAGGCGACGAGGAGGCCTGGTTGTGAGGGTGCAGCCAAGCCAGGCATCAGGGGTATAGCAGGGCCAGGTGGTGAGGCTGCGCCGGAGAGAGACTGCAGTGATGTTGCATAGAGTCCAGGCAGTGGCATTGCGCAGAGTCCAGGCTACAGCATTGTGCAGCTGCAAGGCAGTGATGTTGTATAGAAGCCTAGGGCTGTGTGGGGCCCCAAGGCAGCGCCGAGGCCAGGTGGCAAGGTGCAGCGAGGTCAGGCTGTGAGGCTGTGCTGCTGCAGTGAGACTATGCCAAGCAGTAGGAGCTGCGTGGTGGTCATGAAGCAGCACAAAGGCCAGGCAGCAAAGCTGTGCAGTGGCCACAAGGCTGTGTAGAATCCAAGAGCAGTAGGCCAAAGGCATCTATGGGCAACAGAGGTGTGCAGCAGCTCGCAGGGCCAGCAGCAGTAGGTTTGAAGCTTCTGAATCCCGACAGGGGGATAGAAGCTTGCAAGGGCCAGCGGTAGTAGGCTGAAGGCTTCTGAAGGCTGCAATGGCAGTCAGAGGCTGGTGGAGCCTCCTGCCTCCCCCTGGGTCGCCCTGAATGTGCTTCCGAGACTCACTGCAGGCCAGTGGCATGGAAACCGCACAGCAAAAAACACCCCAAAACCCCCTATGCGCCCGCGGGGAGCGCCAGTTGCATCAGCAGTTGAAGGTTTGAGGCTACTGTGGCCCGTGATGGTGTGTAGGAGACTACATGGGTCAGGAGCGCTGGCTGGAGCTTCCTGGAGTCCCACAGGGGGTGGGTACAAGGCTCTGGGGGCCAATGGTGGCCAGTTTGAGGCTCCCAGGGTCCATGGCAACAAGCAAGCAGAAGACATGGCAGCTTTCAGCAGCATGTTGGAGACCTAAGAAGCCAGTGGCAGCTGGCAGGAGGCTCTGGCAGCCTCCAGTGGGCAGTAGGTCTGTCCGTGCTTGCCTGGTAAGTGGAGTTGCTGGGAGAGAGCACTGGTTTCATGATGGCTATGTGTGGAAGATTGCCACTGTTCTTGTTGATTGGTAGCCACTTGTAATGCTGTCATCTGTTGCATTGCCAAAGTGGCGCTGGCTGAAGCTGAGCTGGCAAAAGGAGCTCTGGCTGGTCTAGATGCAATAGGTTGGTCTAGATGCAACAGGTCCTCCCTGGTTGGTCTAGATGCAACAGGCGTAGGGGGTGAGGAGTGTAGGGATGAAGAGTGTATCAGGAGCTGTTGCTGTGCCTTATGCCAGCAAAGACGCTGTCCATCTGTCTGTACATCTATGGGCAGTAGCAGGGCTTGGCTTTCCGGTTCCATTTCAGGTACTCTCGTTTCGGGTACTCTTCCCTCCCAGTGGCCAAAGAGATGGTGCCGCAAAATAAGCAGTTCTTGTCACTTCGGTCAACGATGGGCAGGGCGGTGGCAAGGCGGAGTAGGTGGACACTGATTTGGTTGCCAGTGCAACTCATGAGTCGCAACACTGACTCTCAAGACGTGGCTGCTGTTGTGAGTCGAATTAAGCGAGTAGGAAGAGATTTGCATGTAATTTGAAGTTCAAATCTGGTGGGTGACGAGCTGGGGTTGGCAGATGTCAGTTGGGCTGGCAGCGCAATTTGTCGATGTCCAAGCAGAAGCTGTTGGACAAGCCATCCAGGTTCCCGTAGGCGGAGTCCAAGGCTGGCATAATACTGAAGGGAAAGTATGATATGGCCAGAGCCTGTGTCGGAACATGGCGGATTTGAAGAGGCCAAGCTGCATGACGCTGGGCTTGGTCATGAAGTGGCCAAAGTAGAATATGATGGCAAAGCTGGAATTGGACTACTTCACGCCAACGAGCATGTCGGGTGGGAAGCAGAACTGCAGTTGTACAGAGCAAAGCTCTGGAAGCCAGCAATCTGTAGCTGGAGGCAGGCAAAAGGGGGCAGTGGACGGGTTAGGTGATGTGCTTGATGCTGAATGCGACAGTGGCCTTGTCGAGGGCGGCAAGAGGGCAAGAAGCAGCAACAGTTGCGGCGGATGCCATCCAGGATGTCCGGCTTGCTGTAGCCGAAGCTCAGCAGGCGGAAGGAGCTCTGGTTGGTCTAGATGCAACCAGTTTGTCTAGATGTAACAGGCCCTCCTTGAGGCCATTGGTTGGTCTAGATGCAACAGGTTGGTCTAGATGCAACAGTTCCTCCTTGAGGCCATGGCTGTGGAAGCTGCAGTAGTAGTCCAAGAAGACTCACAGTCTTCTGATGGTCAGAAGAGTTGAGCAGACTCTTCTGGCCGTTTTGGCACTGCTCTTGAACATTGTTTTGTTTGGTAGTACTGGGGTGGAGCAGTTGGTGGTTCAAGAGGAAGTGGAGAGCTTCATTGTTGGTCCTGTACCCTCTGTCCTCCCGGGGGCAGGGGTAGAGAGGGGGGTAGGGCCAGCAGTGGCGGTTGGGATGGGGAAGTTTCCAGGCGCCGTGAGAGGGAGGCCAAGGCTGCCTGAGCAGAGGTCTGTTTGCTGGAGCGCTGGTGGAAAGCTTCCGTTCCATCAGCCATCATTAGGCCTCTTTGAAGAAGGCGCTGAGGGATGAGGCAATTAGAGCTGACAAATGGGAGCCAGTGTAGTGGAGGCTGTTTTTTGCGGGGGGCGCAAAAAGGGCAGGGGGTGCTGGCAGTGTGGAGTCATTAATCACTGCTGTTTGCCGCTCCTTGGATGCCACTCTTTGTGGCTTGCACCAAAAAACGTAGGTCCGCGGAGGGAGGGGCAATTAGTCTGCCTTCTCTTCTTGCCACTCTTCTTGGAAGACTGGGGGAACAGGTTCCTGATAGTGGAGGCAGGGGGGTTTTGCAGGGGAGTGTGTGTGTGTCACTGAAGAGCAAAATGTACAGTGAAGAGTGCATGCTGAGGGAGCTTTTTGCCGGGTGTCAAATAGTAGGTAGGGGCTGTGTAGGCGGCAAAGCAAGGCATATTGAAGCTGGGATTTTGAAACCAAGCTTTGCTTGTCTGATGGCCGTTGCCATGCACTTTACGAACTGTCAAAACAGTCGCAATGTGCCGCACTCCATAGCTTTTCTCGAAGCAGTCACTGTTTGGCTTTTGTAGCATATGCCTGGTAGTCCGCTTGTCCAATCAGCCGCTTGTTTGGCTGCAAAACAAACTCGGAGCAGCCTGCACTTGTCCTCAGCCACTGGTTTGGCTGCAAAGCAGACTCGAAGTAGTCTGCACCCTTGTTTCCAGCCACCGGTTTGGCTGCGAAACAGACACAAAGTAGTCTGCACTTGTATTTGACCACTGGTTTGGTCGCGAAGCGGACTTGTGGTAGTCTGCACTTGTCAAAATCAGCCACCTAGCTGGCTGCGAAGCAGACTCATAGCAGTCTGCACTCGTCAAGTCAGCTGCCAGTTTGGCTGCGAGGCAGACCCCTTTTGGCCCGCACTGATGAGATCAACCGCCCAGTTGGCTGCGAAGCAGACTCCAAATAGTATGCGCTCATCCAGTCAGCCACTCGTTTGGCTGCAAGGTGGACTCCTTTTGGCCCGCACTGGCAAGATCAGCCGCCAAGTTGGCTGCAAAGCAGACTTCTAGTAGTCTGCGCTCATCCAATCAGCCGCCAGTTTGGCTGCAAGGCGGACTCCTTTTGGCCCACACTGACAAGATCAGCCACCAAGTTGGCTGCAAAGCAGACTCCTAGTAGTCTGCGCTTGTCCAGTCAGCTGCCAGTTTGGCTGTTAGGTGGACTCCTTTTGGCCTGCACTGACGAGATCAGCCACCAAGTTGGCTGCAAAGCAGACTCCTAGTAGTCTGCGCTCGTCCAGTCAGCTGCCAGTTTGGCTGTGAGGTAGACTCCTTTTGGCCCGCACTGATGAGATCAGCCACCAAGTTGGCTGCGAAGCAGACTCCGAGAAATCTGCGTTTGTTGAATCAGCCACCTGGTAGGGTTTGATGGAGGCTGAGGGTTTAGTGTTCCGTTCTCCTTCCCGCGTCAATAACCAGCTGCCTGGTAGGCTGGGCGCTGTCATTGCCTCCTAATAGGCCTGCGCGGTCGCGAATTCTGTGCTCATCAGCTCAGAGTCCCATAGGACAAATTCGCTCTCCTCGGCATCCTCCTCCCATCCGTCGATGGCTCAAGGTGGCAAAAGGTGTACTAGGCCTTTGCAGAGTACCATGGGGGGGACTAAGTTTCCACGAGTTAACTTAATATTTTATATCTCTAGATCTACAAAACTTTTTTACACAAAAACTTATCTGCCGATGCTCCAATGTGTCCACTATATTGTGTTAAAGTTATGGGCAAAACAAATTAAAACTCATGGATTTATGTCAAAATTTTCCGGTCACCAGTCAATAAATGTAATATGTATGCTATTGATCTTTGCAAGGCAATTCTTTTTGTGAAAAAAGGAGTTTTCCCCTGATTTTCACATTTTGTGAAAAAGAAATCGACAAAGGGCTTTCACTAAATTTCTAGCTGGTTCCGTGACCAAATTTATGAAACAAAATCTAAACAATCGCCAGTTTTGGTAATAATATAATTTTTTTGCGAAATGTCCTCCAAAAATTGATCCATGTTACAAATATTTAAATAAAACCACTAATTTAATTCCGTTTGGGACAAAAATTTTACACAATGTAAAAAACATATAGAAGCATCTAAAAATAAATTTTTGTAGAAAACGATATGGTAGATTCTGAGATATAACACATTAAGTTATCTCGCGGAGACTTAGTCCCCTCCCGGTAACAAGTGGGCCGCTGTGCCCAAAGAGAGAAGGAACGAGGGTGCTTTGCCAGTGCCCTCATGTGACGGCCGCTCCCATGTCGGCCGTCCCAGCCATAGATTCCTGCTGTTCTCCCGCTTCCTCAGCAAGGTGGCAGAGTGTAGTAGGGCATGCCTTTGCAGTCTCCCTGCCTCCCCCCATAAGGGCGATAGAGAGAGCAACTTCAATCCCATTGCCGCTTCCAAGACTTTGCACTATCAGTGAAGATATGCAAATTCTTTCTATGCTTCTTTCAACAGATCCAAAATAGGCGAAATAGATGCTAAACTTAAAGTTTGCATAACTCAAAAGGGCCTATTTTGGAGCGGCATTCTGGAAGCGCAGCCGTGCTTGTCCACCTCAACTCCGCCTACTCTCAGCTTAGCCACAAAGGCCTCTTCTGAAGTGGCCTACTGAGAGCAGCCTCCATGGACCTCAGCTCGATACAGTGAAGAGCTCAAGAAATCACGCAGACACGAACTCAGCAATTGCTCACTGTCATCCCAAGCTGCATTCAATTCCTTCACCGCAGCCTCAAGAGCCATTGTTTTGTGTCATCCCGAGCTGCGTCTATTTCTACCTTTGTCAATCCGAGCAAATTCAACATTGTCATCCCGAGCTGTGTTCGTCTCTTTGCATCTCTCACAATGACAATTTGCTCAGCGTCAACCAGAGCTGTGGATAATCATCGCAGCTAAAACAGAGAGAGACCAGCCCATGTCATCCTGAGCTGCATCAATCTTCGCCGCTGTCAACCCAAGCAAATTGGCCTGTCATCACAAGCTGCATAACGTCTTCGCAACTCCCACAGTGACAATTTGCTCCGCTTCATCCCGAGCTGAATCGATCCTTGACACTGCCAACCCGAGCAAATTGCCTACTGTCATCCAGCGCTGCATCATTCTCTTCACAGCTCCAACAGAGACAATTTACTCAGTGTCATCCTGAGCTGCGGAAAGTTGAGCTGACTGTCATCCCAAGCTGCGTAACTTCCGCACACCTCTCAGAACAGCCTGAATCAACGTCACCAGAAGCAAACCAAAAGTACTACTTTCGGAAAATTGATGGCCTCTGGCCTTGCTTTGATGCCTCAAGAGCCACCTAAAAAGGCTCTCCGCAATCCTCCAAGCGGCCCAGATCCATCAAGAAGCCCTTGCCCTGCTTCTTCCAGCTGGCCGCCATCAACAACGTCCGTGTCCCCTACACCTCTTCACCCTCCAGCCTCAATGCAACAGGCATTTAAGCGGGCAACACCTAGAGTCCGCCTTTCACATCACTGGCAAATGTGTCCCCTCTTCTGCCTTCAATTGGCCCCGAGCCTCCAGGGCTCCGTCCATGGCGCACAAGTTCAACTTGTTCACTTGCTTCTCTGCCACCAGCCGAGAAGGAAGAGTACCCTGGATGGGAACCTGGAAGGGAACCTGAACCAACTGGCCAGGGCCTAGCAGATCATCAGACAGAAAATCAGCGTTTGCATCATCGACATCAATGTCATCACCAATGACACCTCAAACCTCCCTCTCTAATCCTCATCTGGATGGAAAGCAAAGTCCAGCTTCTACTATCGCTGCTACAAGACCATCATCTATTACATTGCCAGCGTAATCAGCGGGTCTTCAATACACCCTCCTTCCATCTCAAGTCCCACTCAATAGAGGCCAAGCAAACATGGCCTAATAAAAGCTGCGCTCTGCCAAGGGCTCCAGACTCGCCTGGCTCAACTTGGACGCTGACATTCTCCTACACCCTCCACCCTGCCCATATATACCCCCAAGCACCCTCTTGCGGAGCCCCAAGACCCAGACCGGCTTCAGCAAGTGCTGCTTGGACATCGTACAGATGGACACCGACGGACCCGACAATCATCAGTCACTCATCCTTCTATACCTCCTCAACCCCCCACCAGACTGTTCATATTCGACATGGCCAAGGACGCCTGGCTGAGCCTCTGGGACTTCCAGAACTTCTGCGACAAGCACAGCCTCAACCAGCTCTACTTGGACAACGGATAGATGAACAGTCCGATTGCGCACCTTCATCCTACCCCTCTATCCTCTTCTTAGAGGCCTTGGATGGAGCGGCATTGAAAAGCACCCTCAAAGCCTGCGCCATCTCTGGCCTGAAAGCAGGACAAGAATGTCTCCGCTCAGCTCCAGCCAGCGGAGTTAACTAGCCCTGCCATTCAAGTCAACGCCGAACAGGAACATTAAAGTTTAACTTTAATGAAATATTCGGCGGAAATTCGACGCTTCTATTATCCTAAAGACGGATAAAAGAAGATGTCCAAGAACTTCGGTTCTACAGCGTCTGACAGAGATTGATTTGCCGACCTTCTAAACGGCGCAAATCTGCAAGGACTGCGGCTTCAAGGCCTCCGCCTACAGCTTTGGCTTCGGCTTCCAGGTCTCCGCCTCCTACAGGATGCCCATTGACTTCCCCTCATTCCCCGCCAATCAATTGATTGCCAAGAATGACGGGTCAATGATCATCAATGGCCAACACATTTCCTCCCAGCTCTTCAGCTACAAAGGACTGAAATGCGTCTGGCACGGGCCTCTGGCCAACCTCTACGGCCTTGTTCATCAAGCTCAGCTGCATCTGGACCGCCTTCAACTGCGTCATGAACAAGACACGGGCCTCCGGCCACCCTACGACGGCCTGAATCGGCAGGCACAGGCCTCCGGCCACTAGGAGTTCAACCTGTCCCTGCACTCCCGTTCTAGCAGCCTTCCTCTGAGCAACCTCGCTCTTTGGACTCCGACTGCGGACGGAAAGTGCCAAACAGCAACAACTCTTTCGAGTCAATCTGTCCCTGCAGTTCCCCTTCAGCAGCCTTCCTCTGTGGACTCCGACTGCGGATGGGAATTGTCAAACAGCGTGACTAAGACTCAAGGGTCAACCTCCTCATCTCTAGCAGCCTTCCTCTGAGCACCCTTGCTCTTTGGACTCCGACTGCAGACCTGAGGATGACCAACGACGCGGCATCCGACCTTCGCATTTCTCTCACAGCAGCCTTCCTCTGTGGACTGTACTGCAATTGCTAGCAGCCTTCCTCAGTGGACTCCGACTGCGGATTGAACTGTGGACTCAGATGCCCTGCGACAAGCCCCGCCTAAGAGCTACTAAGAGCCAGCGGGCAACAACTACTTGGCTTCTTGCTACTCAATCCGTCACCCTTATGGGGGGGAGGTGGAACGACTGCAAGAGCATGCCCTGCCCACCCTCTGCCGCATTGCTGAGGAAGTGGGAGAGAAGCAGGATCAAGGCAGGGGCGGCCGACATGGGAGCGGCTGCGACGTGAGGGAGCTGGCAAAGCACCCTCGTTCTTACTCACTTCGGGCTGAGGGCCCACCTGTTACTCTGCAAAGGCCTAGTACGCCTTTTGCCACCTCGCGCCATCGACGGATGGGAGGAGGATGCAGAGGAGAGCGAATTTGTCTTATGGGACTCTGAGCTGACGAGCACAGAATTCGCGACCGCGCAGGCCTACTAGGAGGCAATGACACGCGCCCAGCCTACCAGGCGGCTGGTTAATCGACGCGGGAAGGAGTATGGAACACAAAACCCTCAGCCTCCGTCGAACTCCGCCAGGGGATGATTCGACAAGTGCAGACTACGATGAGTCTGCTTAGCAGCCAACTAGGTGGCTGACCTCATCAGTGCGGGCCACAAGGAGTCCGCCTCGCAGCCCGACTGGCGGCTGGCTGGACGAGCGCAGACTATGAAGAGTCTGTTTCGCAGCCGACTACGCGGCTGATTCTCGTTAGTGCGGGCCAGAAGGAGTCCGCCTCGCAGCCGAACTGGTGGCTGACTGGACGAGCGCAGACTACAAGGAGTCTGCTTCGCAGCCGACTATGCGGCTGATTCTCGTCAGTGCGGGCCAAAAGGAGTCCGCCTCACAGCCGAACTGGCGGCTGACTGGACGAGCGCAGACTACAAGGAGTCTGCTTCGCAGCCAACCAGGTGGCTGATCTCGTCAGTGCGGGCCACAAGGAGTCCGCCTCGCAGCCGAACTGGCGGCTGACTGGACGAGCGCAGACTACGAGGAGTCTGCTTTGCAGCCGAACAACTGGCTGATTTGAGCAGTGCGGACTACTAAGAGTCTGCTTCGCAGCCAAGCTTGTGGCTGATTGGACAAGCGGACTACTAATCATCTGCTATGAAAACCGACAATGACTACTTTCGGCATCAACTCATCGAAAGACTCTGTGGAATGCTATTTTTGCTGCGACTGTTTCAACGGTTTGAAAGTTCATGGCAGCGGACTTCAACTGGCAAGCTTGGCTAAAACATCCCTGCGCCAATTTACCGCCTACGCAAGCCCCTCCGCCCACTATTCGACACCAGCAAAAACAGCCCCTCCACCTGCGCCCCCTCCGCTGTACACTCCACTCTTCAGCGCCACACACACTCCCCTGCAAAACACCCCGGCCTGCAAGAACCAGATCTCCCAGTCTTCACCAGAAGGAGGGGAGGGCGAAAGTGGGCAGACTAATTACCCCCCTCTCTCTCTCTCTCTCTCTCCAGAAAGCGGCCCCCAGAGAGCGCAAACAACTGGAGATAAATGACCCTCCCTATGCCCACACCCTATTTTTTACGTCATTCCACCAACGCGCAAAACAGAGGACGATTAATGGCCCCGTTTACCCCTTCAACCCACACTCAAGGGGGAACTTAGGAAGCCACAGTGTACACCAAGGCGACGCGCGGCATCAAACCCGTTCACCACTCGAGCCTCCTAAACCACTCGTCCTCCATCCACCGCCAACCTTTACACCTCTTCGCCGCCCATCACCTCCACCATGACCACCGCTCCGAGCAACCTCGTTCTCAACTGCACCGACTGCAAGGGACCCGTCGTCAATGAACTCAAGGTGGACTGCGGAGACTGCAAGCAAGTGTACTGCCAGGCTTGTACTCGGGGAGAGATCGAACAAACATTGAACCCACCGGATGTCCAATACATGGCCAAGCTTTGTCGCAAGTTACTGACCACGAGCTCCGCGTCATACCGATGCCGCGACTGTTGCGCCGCCAATGCCCATCCATGGGGCAGCCTCCTGGAGCAACTGGTTGCACAAGGCATCTTCCACCCGACCAATGTCCGCGAGCTCCTGGCCGGCAAAGAGGATGCGTACAAGGCTGCCTTCCTCTGCCTCTGTGACGACATCTACAAGACCGCCTGCATCTTTCTGGGATTCAATGAAACTCGTCTCCCTCCCGCCTCCGTCCCCCTTGAAGTGGTCCTCGAAGAACCTCTCTTCATGGACCTAGATCCCGCCTCCAACAGCGACACATCTACCGTTCCCATGGACAGTTCAGCACTCCAGCGGCAACCGTACCAGGCTCAGACATGGCGAGGCCAAGAGGCGTTCCCGTCAATTTCCCCCAACCTCACAAACACTTTGCACACGGACACCTCCTTGGGCATGGCCTGGGATGGACGCGACGGCACCGCCAACAGTCAACAGCGATCGGAGGCTTACTACAAAGCCTACGCTAATTTAAATCGAGCCTCTCAACGCGTGCTCCAACTGAGCATCCAGCTGAAGGCCTTACTGCACAACGATCCCAAGCGCCCGGAACTGGAGCACCAGTACCAACAACACCTCGCTCAGAAGGAACGACTTCAAGAAGAGGCCCGCATGGTTGCCACTACCCACCTCGGCTACAGCGAAGCAGACCTCCTTGCCAACTCGGCCAGGAAGACTACAGCTCCAGCCCTTCCCGCACCCGACCCCATACCCTCTCTCCCGGCCCCTCCACACCTTCTGCCGATTGAAGCCCCCCCACAATCCGAAGCTCCCTCACACGCCCTCGTTCCCATTTCGACACAACAGCTCGCCCCTTGCCCGCAGCCGGGAGAGTTAGAACAGTACCCACGCCATTCTCAGCACCTTTACAACACCATTCCGGCACCGCACCACTCATCTCTCCCACCCAACTCACAACTATTGGCCCTACCGCCATCGACACCACAGAATCAACCGCTTGCATTGCCAGCACCGGCACCACCATTGCCAACCACACTGCAAGCACCACCCCCAGTGGAACCCATTCCTCTACCAGCGCCCACAGGAACCATCCCAGGCCACCAGCAGCAACAACAGCTGTGCCCATACCCCTTTTCGACGGCAAACTACACCATGACGCAAGGCACAAACTACACTCAAGCACTGGTTCCCAGACCAACTCTACCTCCCCCAGTGCCAGTGCACCAGACTCATGGCAAACCGTGAACCTTCCTTCGGCAGGAACCAGATGGGAGCGTGGCACTGTACTACCCCCCACAACCGCCAGCGAGAAACGTTCAACCAGTCCCACTTCAACCCCCAGAACGAAGCACCTCGCTGGCCCACCTCCCAACCCCAGACAATATTCGGAGACCTTTCCAGCGATACCACTCGCCATTCATCCGGGAACAACCAGACGACTCGGTCACCAGCCTGCATCGCAACCTACCGGAACCGCCACCGATCACGACGATACACCCACCACCACGCAACGAGAATAGGATGCTGGCCGCTCCTCCTGTTCCAGCCCCCATGGAGACGCAACATCAAGCACCAGCCACCTTTCTGTTGGTGAATCCTCCCGGGACTCAGGCTGCGCTGCAGGACGTCACTATGGCCGGAGTGGACACGACTGCTAATGTCTCGATGACCACCAGACGAACCACCATATCCCCAGTCGAGACAGAACGAATGTCTTCGGTACACGAGGGAGAGGTGCCTCGACTAGTTATGGTCACTGGAGGTGAGAAGCACCAGATCGCTATCCCTTCAGGACCATCACCGGGAGAGAC
This sequence comes from Ptycholaimellus sp. GST1_10, assembly GCA_030248095.1. Classification (NCBI taxonomy): domain Eukaryota; kingdom Metazoa; phylum Nematoda; class Chromadorea; order Chromadorida; family Chromadoridae; genus Ptycholaimellus; species Ptycholaimellus sp. GST1_10. The sequence goes on from JASANA010005306.1 coordinate 14,065, forward strand.
AGTGGGACCTGGGTGGACTGGCGGACATCCGAACGGAACCCAGCCCCAAGTGGCCTTCCATCTACCAACATCGCATTTCCAGACGCCACCAGGAGCACGAGCAGAACCCCCAGGACCCACTCACCCGTCTTTACCGGATCGCTCCACCCTCAGTGCATTGCGGTCTACGGAAGACACCTTCACGACTCCGCCGGCAGCGAATCATCCTCCGACACTGATGCAGTTGGCTCCCCCGCCAGCAAACATCGAACCTCCACAATCGCTACCTGCCCGTCCACTGAGAACGTCCACCATAGACATGGATGCGTCTTGGAAATACGGACTCAAGGAGGACCCATTGCAACCAACGGGAGCAGCACCGCGCGGCTACTACTATCAACCACAACAGGGGTGTTGGTTGTACACCGCTCCTCCTCCTCCACCCGATCTGCAACCAGGACCGGAGCCCATCCTTCCTCCCCCTCCTCCCCCCCACCACTGCAGCCGCAAACCGCGGAACGAGCAGGAGAAGATGGACACAATGCAGCCGCGCCCCTGCCAGAGGCTTCCTCTGCAATGCCACCAGAACAGGAACCAAACACCGCTCCACCACCACCACAGGAGATTCCGGTTCAACAACAGCTGGGTCCTCCAGCATCCCCCGTGCCACCAACCGACGCACAGGCCAACCATCAGCACGGGATCCCAGCATCGGCGGGTCTGGAGCTAGCGGCACTGCAAAGCTACCAGGGCATTCTTCAACATCTCGCGCTCAAGCAAGAGAACAACCTACTCCGCCAGACATTACCTCCCTTGGCCTATCCACGCTTCAAGGGGGACCCCTTGGACTTTCCCACCTGGAAGGCAGACTTCCTCCACCTCATCAACCATCTCACCACCGACCCCCACCAATGCATACAAGTGCTCGGTCAATGCTTGGAAGGAGAACCCCTCAAGAAAGTCCAACGATACCTGGCCAACCCATTGAACTTTGAGGTCATCCTGAACCTCTTGACGAGAGACTACGAGAACCCCACACTCCTGATACAATGGGCGAAAGAAGACATTGAGAAGCTTCCTGTGATCACTGATCACAACTTCATCAGTTTCATAGATCAGCTCCGCTCAAGCTTCTACTTTCTTCTGGTCCAGTGTCGGATGCCAGAAACAAAGCTTCTTCACCTTACACAGCCCGTCATGGAGAAGCTGACATCTAGCCTATACAAGTGGTGTATACAGCGACTTCGGCGGATTCCACTTCACGACATCAGCATCAATCACCTCATTCCCATTCTCGAAGACGAAGCCCAAATACTCCAGTCACGCATGGTGATGAGCCCGAACCGCACAGAGTCTCGGGCATCTTCCAGGTCATCACGGCACGCTAGTCCTCCGACGAGAAATCACGTACTCACTACCAGAGCCAACGAGATGGAAGAACCCGGGGAAACGGCAATTCTGGCATTACCAGCAGAACAATCCACACCAGACGTTCAGTACAAGCCATGCGCCTTCTGCCTGGGCAACCACAAGGCAGTGGATTGCACCCAATTTGCCACGGCCAAACAAAGAAAGGATCAAGCCAGCAAATTCAGACGATGCTACCGGTGCCTTTCGAAAGGACATGACGCGAACGGATGCAAGTTGCAGTTCCCATGTCGATTCTGCCAACAAGACCATCACCACTCAGCACTCTGCTACGATACCTTTCCCGACACACCTAGGACGCGGTCGCCCTCTCCTCGTGGGTGGCAGGAGTCAGGTACCCGACAACAAGCTCACAGCGGAAATCGTCAAGAACACCACCATCAAACCCGCTCCCCCTCTCCCGACGACCAGGATGGACAAGACCACCCGACCGTCATGCTGGCATCAAGAAAGGGGAAGGTAGACTCCGGGCCCGTCATGTTGACCTTCCAGGCTCGCCTACACTCAGAGGATGAGCAAGTGTCGTCGGGAGTATCCTGCCTCCTAGACTCAGGCTCACAGTTAACGGCCATCTCAAGCCAGGTAGCGGACTTCCTGGGGCTCAAGACTTTGGACACTCAGGTCATCAACACAGGAGTTCTGGACAGAGCAGACGATACCAGATGGCTATGAGGAAGGTGCTACTCACCCTCACGACGGAAAATGGCCATGAGTTCAGTGGAGAAGCCTGGGCAACGGAAGGCGATTTGTGCCCTCCCATCACTCTGGAACCAGTCTTCCCGCCGGATGAGTGGGACCAACTACAGGAAGCCCACCCAACACTTCTCAACCTTCCGCCTCGAGACTCGAAGAAGAAGGTGGAGATTGACATCCTGTTCGGACAGGAAGTCACGGCGTACATGCTAGCCTGTGCAGCAAGCCAAAGTCAGTGCATCAGAGAAGGACTGACCATCTTTCCCTCCCCGATCGGTGACCTACTGGTCGGAAGCCCAATGCCCCCCATCGGGCCCTTCATGGAACGGAGAAGGAACAAGAAGCTGACCGTTCTGATGAACTCCTCAGCTGTGGCGGAGCTACAAGAGTATCACTTGCTGGAGAGAGAAGGAATAAGTGAGGATGAACTGACCACTACCACCGAGGAAGCAGCACTTGAAAGATTTCGGCAGCTCATCACAAAGACAGATGGCCGCTACTGTGCGCCCTTCCCGTTCATCGATGGGTTTCCGGAGGATGCAATTGACGGCCGGAACTACGCCTACACCCATCTCAAGTCGGCCTACAACACTCTGGCCCGGAAGGATCTCACCAGAATGTTCCACAAGGCCATCATGGAACAGGTGGAGGCTGGCTACTTGGAAGTCATCCCCTACACAGAGGATGCCCATCGGCCTGGCACCGTCTTCTACCTTCCCTGCTTCCCCGTCATCAAAACGTCCTCCCAACACACCAAGTGCCGACCAGTGTTGGACCCGATGGCCAGTGTGACAGCCAGCAAGATGTTCAACGATCTACTGGAAACCGGACCACAGCTCCTCAAGAGCCTTCACGGCATTCTCATCCGGAGCCGCTTCTCGGAGATTCGTTTTTGGGGATCTCGAGAAGGCTTTCCTTCAGATCCTACTGACTGAGGAACATCGGGATCTGACCAGGTTCCTCTGGGTCATCAACCCAGACAAGCCGCCAGGGCTGGGGAACATCCAGTGTCTCCGACTCAAGAGGGTCAGATTTGGATTCAAGAGTAGCCCTGCGGTCTTGCAAATCGTCATCGACCTTCACCTTGCAAAGTATGACATGCCACTTGCCGAGGAGATGAAGTCGCTGACGTATGTCGACAACGTTGCCTTTATGGCACTAGACTATGAAGAGGCTCTGAGGAAGAAGTCCGAAGCAAAAAGGATCTTCCGGGGAGTGGGCATGAACCTACGAGAATTCACTTCGAATTCTCCAAAATTCAACTCGCGACTGAGGATGGACGAGAGAGGGAAACTCGAGGGACAGAAGATTTTGGGTGTTGCCTACGACTTGGGGAATGACGTCCTGGGAATTGCCAAACCGGAGGACAAAGCGATGCACCCGTGCACTAAGAGGCGAGTTCTATCCGCTTTCACAGCGTACTTCGATCCACTCTCCCTTGCCACTCCAGTCACACTGAGGGCCAAGTTGCTGTTTCAAGACATTGCCACAAACGAGAGGCAGTTTGGCTGGGATGACGTGATAGACATCCCGGAACTCGTGGAGCGCTGGGAGGAGGTAGTCGGAGACCTTCGTCGACTTCCTGAGATCAAGGTGGCTAGGAGGGTCACATGGACAGAGGATGTGGAAGTCCACCTACTAGCGTTCGCAGACGCTAGCGATCGAGGACACGGTCTGTGCATTTACGTCCACAGCTTCAGCCCCGATGAGGCGATTGAGTTTGTGCGACAGTATGTAGGAGATGGCTCGTACCGTCAAATGATGCACGGCAGGCTCTGTTCACTCGTCTTTGCAAAGGCTTCGCCCAACCCACCCAAACTACG
>JASANA010005307.1:0-11704 GCA_030248095.1 Ptycholaimellus sp. GST1_10
TTTCAACTGTCCAGCCACTCGCCTTCCCGCCCCGACGTCTCTATTTCCCTCCGCACTGCCTCCCAGACGCCCCTCCTCCATGCCCCCACTGTCGCACCCCCGACGTGTGTCTGTACTACCTCCTTCTTTCTCCCCACAACAAACCCCTCTATAAAAACCGCTGCCCCCAGTTCATTCGGACAGTCACGGGGAAATCGTCTCGTTTGTTCAGCTTGGAGGAAGTGTAGTGCTTGATAAACTCCAGTCTCGGCCGCAGCCGAAGGTCTCTTGCAAAGTATAGGCGCGGGAGGTGGAGGAATCCAATTCTTCCACTACGTGGTGCCCAGAGTGAGGCTCTTGTCGATGCGTGTCGCGCCCGCCTCTACTCCCCCTTCCCGTCCCCTCTTGACCTTCGCGAACCTGAACGCAGTATGCTGCGGCCTTTCTCTCTAGACCGGATTCTCATTCTCTTCTCCAGCTACCTGGAGGACTGCTGGGAGTAGTCCACTGGCCAGCTGGTGCAGAGCACCAAGAGCAGCAAAGAGCTCAGAGACAAGCAGCCAGAAGGCGGAGCCTGAGAGAGGAGGAGATTGCTGCTGCAGCATCTCCTGACTCCAGCCTGGAAGCAGACGCCTTTCAGGACCCGGTAGGAGAACCGCACCAGGTGGTGAACCCGGAACCGGTGGAGGACCAGAGAGACGCGGACGCCGCCCAGCAGGTCGACGAAGCCGCCGCCCACGCCCTCCATCAAGCCCAGGCCGCCCTCGCCCGAGACCACCGGGAGCTTGCCGTCCAGCAGCGCCTGGTAGAGCAGCAAACCGCCGCCGCCGAGGAGCGCCGCCAGGAGCTTGTAGAGCGGGAGCGCCACCACCAGCAGCAGCTCGACCTCATCGAGCAGCGCCAGCAGCAGATCCGCCAGGAAGAGGCCGCCCTCAACCTCAGACTCGCCGAGGAGCAGCGCATCCGGGAGGAGCTCGAGCAGGTCCAGCAACAGCTAGACCGGCAGCACCAGGCCCAGCGCGAGGTCCAGGAGCAGCAGGAAGCAGCCGCTGCAGTAGCCGACGCCGTCGCCGCCGCCGCCGCAGCAGCAGAAGCCGCCCGGGCCCTTGCCGAAGCCGAGGTTCGCGCTCTCTTCCATCAGCTCCCCCTCCAGCTACCCCCGGCCCCCGCTGAGCCTCCCCCGCCTCCCCCTGCCGCCGCAGAAGCTCAACCAGGTTCCTCCTCCCTCCACAACCTGTGCAGGCAGCCCAGATGGCCGACAACGACCACGTCCTGCCCAACGGCCAGGGCGGCGTGCTCGCCGCCCCGGCACCCGCCGCCCCCGTGGCCCGCCTGGACCTCCGCGCCAACTTCCGCTTGCCCAACCTCAAGGTCTACCGCAACCAGGCCGAGCACGGAGAGTTCTCCGACTGGTTCCGTGAGTTCCGCCGCATCTTCCAGGACGCCAACTTGGCCGATGCGGACCGCATGCAGATGCTGGTGGGCTACCTGAACGGAGAGGCCGGCGCCCAGGCCTCCCACCTCCTCGCCGTCCGCGCCGACGAGCGCCAGGAGGACCCCGCCATCGCCGCCTACACCTGGCTCACCCTCGCCGATGCTCTGGCCGCCGCCCTGGACTCCGCCCCCAGCCATCGCAGCTACCGCCGCCGCTTCCAGGACTGCTTCCAGAAAAGTGGTCAGTCCTGCACCGCCTATTCCTCCAAGCTGGTCGGGTTGGTGAGCAAGGCCTACCCCGAGCTCGGCGCCCGCGACCGCGATCACAAGGCCATGGAGCAGTTCACTGAAGGTCTCCTGCCGCCCTTTCGTGCCGCCCTTGCTCTGCAGGTTTATCCCAGCCTGCAAGCAGCCTTGCAGGCTGCAAGGCGGGTGGAGGAGGCCCAGTCGAAGGGGCGCGCCCACGCCTCTTCCTTCTACTCCGACGATGAGAGCTCTGGAGCCAGTCGCAGCGCCTCTCCTGCTCCACGCCGCTCCCACCGAGGTAAGAAAGAAGCAAACCAGGTGGAGTTGGTGAAGAGGCTGGAGCAGCTGGAAGGAGAGCTGCAGCGCGTCCGCGTGGCCAATGCGATGGAGGCCCGCCGGGCCGCCGACGACCCCGACGTCCGCGACGTCCGCCTCCACCTGGACTCCGTCCGCAGTGCAGAAGATCCCCGCTGCTTCATCTGCCACGGCGTGGACCACAAGACGGAGGACTGCACCCCGGAGCGCCGCCGCCGCGCCAACATCCCTGCCTCCTACACTGACAGGTTCAAGGGGCCTTGCTTCGGATGCGGTGTGACAGGGCATTTCAGAAGGGAATGCCCGCTAGGCAAGCTGGCGCAGGTGGCCTACGACAAAGGGCGGGACGATGCGAAGCGCTCCCGGGACTCTTCCAGGGCCCCAGGGCCCCGTGATCGTTCCAACTCCGCCCCTCGCTCCGGACAGGGGAGAGGAGGCCAGGAGGCCAGTGGACGCCAGCGCAGCAGCAGCCGAGAGGATGGTAAGAGGAGAGGAAAGGAGGAGGAGGCATTGGAGAAACACCGTCGCCGGGCGGAGAAGGCGGAGAAGGCCGTCTCCTTCGCTGTCAACCACGTCCGCGCCTACTGGGGCTTCCCTGACGAACCCGGCCGCGGCTTCCACCCCGCCTCCGCAGCAGACCTCTTCGGACGCGTCAACAACCACGTCACCTCTTCCCAACCTACCCCCAACCCATCCAAGGTCCGTTCCTACCGCCCACTTCTTCCCCCTTCACAGGGCAGCAGTCAGGCTCCGGACTGGAACCCACCGCGCCGCTCCAGGGCGCAGCCTCTCTTCCGCCCCCGCCCGGATTTCCCTGTCCGGGCCCTGCGCCTCATCCTGCTCCTGCTCCCAGCCGCGGCGGGAATGCCCAGCCCTCCGAGTTCTCCTCCAGCTTGGCCAGGCAAGGCAGCCTTGCAGGCAGGCGGAGGACATCTGCTCTGGCCCCGTCTCTGCTCCACCGCCCAAGGCGGCTCCTGGTGGCGCATGCCCGCCTCCGTCATCTGCCGCACCCCGCACATACCTCCCAAGGCCATCGCCGAACATCAGGTACTCCGCCTCTACGCCCCCAATTCCTGGCCTCACAATTCCACCGGCCACATCTGTCGCAAGATCCGCCACGTTTACCGCCTCAAGGTCTTCTTGCTTTACACTCACGCAGCAGAGGAGGAGTATCAGGAAAACCTGCCCGTGGCGGAGTCGGAGTGCAGAGAGATGATGGACGACAACCGCTGCAATGAAGGCGCTCTGGAACGGCTCTATCCAGGTTCCCGCCTCTGGCAATTCTCCCAGCCTCTTGACAGATCCTGGGGGACCCCGTTGCTGGACTGCTGCAGCTGGAAGGAGCGCAGCGCCATCACCTGCCACCTGGAGACGGACATTCAAGTGCTGGCCCATCACGGCTCCGCCGCTCCCGTCAGCCTCAGCGCGGACCTCACGCCCTGTCACTACCAGGACGGGCTCTGCCAGCTGCCCTCCAACAACGCAACTGTCGTCTGGGACATGGATCCCCAGGTTCAGCCTTCCTACCTGCCCATCGCCATCCTCAACGGCACCCGCCGCGGCGACGCCTTCATCGACCACTCCGGCGAGATAGCCCTCACTTTCCCGCCCTCCGCGCCACTGGTCTCCATTCCCCCTTCCAACCTTTCTCTCCTACCCACCGACCAGGGCTTCTTAGTCTATGAGTTGAGCAGAGAACAGAAAGGAAAGGTGACAGTTGCGCAGGCCATGAAGCGCATGAATCTGAGCGGAACGAGCCAATCCGTATCAGAGTTGCTGAAGCGAGTAGGGCTGGCGCCGAGGCTGCAGGCCGTCTGGGACCAGATGGAGGAGGATTTCGTGGCTGACTTCTCCCGCCTCACCCGCGCCATCTGCGAGAACGCCGCCCACGCAGCACAGCTCTTCTCCCTCCACATCTCCACCCATCCCTCACTCGCCCTCTCCAGGTTCCTCAACACTCCCGTCCAGGCGGAAGCACACGGAGGATGGGTACACATTCGAGCCTGCCACCCGCTGAGCTGGGAGAATTTCACTTTCACTTCATCTCCACTCTGCTATCGCAACTGGCTTCCCGTACGGTTCAACCTCTCTGCAACACCGCATGAAGGCTGGCTGAACCTCAAGAGCTACGAAGTCTTGCCTGCCCCTCAGCAGAAGCCCGACTGCACAGAGCCGCACCGACGCCTGCTGGCCATCGGGGAGGAGGTGTACTGGATAGAGCCCAGCGGACAGGCCGTGAGGGCGCGTGCAGCGCAAACCGACTTCCCTGCCCTGCCCGCCTACGCCCATGCCCCAGCTCTGCCTCAGCTCCACCACCAGGTTTTCCATGCTGAAGCTCCTGCAGACCCTGCCTATTCAGCAATGCACCTGGAAGCGCAGATCGCGCACCGCCATCTGCAGCAGCAACTGGACCAGCTCCAGTTTGATCGGCACAGCCCGCAGTTCCATCTCAACACCCCCGAGCCCGGCCATGGCGCCCTGCACACCGCCGGATTCTTCTCATGGTTCTCAGGTGCTCCTTTCTCTCCGTGGCACTTCGCAGTGCTCATCGTTCTGCTCATCGTGCTAGTCCAGATGTGCATGAAAGGAAAGAGGAGAAGTGAGGAGGTGTGGAGGCCTGGAATGGAGCGTCTGAGTGCGAGGGCGCGCCAGCTGCGAGCCGCGGCGAGGGTGCGCTGGGCCTGGTTCCGTTCCCGCCCGCCGCCGCTGGAGGATCCAGACACGGCACCTTCCTTCCCTCCATACCCCACCCTGGTTCATCCCTCCTACCCTTCCATTCCTGCAGCCAGAGGCCGAAGACCAGCCGATGATAGGCCTGAATCCCCTCTAACCAGGCAAATTCGGCACGAGGCGGAGCAGGCAGTGGATGCGGTGTCGGAGATGAGCTGGGACGGGATGGACGCCGACGCCGCCAACGCCCCGTCCTACCAGCCGCCGCCCACCGGGTACGACCAGGCCACCGACGAAGCACTGGCCCGACTCCTCCCACGCACCTCTCAACAGGTTTCCTCCATCCTCAGCCATCCCATCGCTATCTCCCTCAAGCCTCTCTCTCCGCTGGGTTCTCCGCCTCCTACCTCTCCGCAGGCCCGACCTCGCGTGAACCCTGGACAGCGAGTCTTGGCGCAGCAGTTTGCCCAAACCACACAGGACGCAGGGCCAGACGGGGAAAGCCTTTCCGTGCCCTTCGTCGCGGTTACTCCTTTCACCACCCCCGGCAGCCGCCCTCTCATCGTCATCGCGGTGGAGATCGCGGACACCACCTGCCGCATGTTCCTGGACATCTGCGCCAACCGCTCCGTCCTCTTCGACAAAACCAAGGCTCGCCTGCCCCTCGCTCACGTCTCCGCCCTCAAGCCTGCCAGAGCCCCCAGAGACACCATCCACACCATTGCCGGACCACTGCCAGTCCAAGCTTGGATCCAACTGCCTTCGTCCCTGGCAGGTTGCCGATTCATTCAAAGGTACGCAGTGATACAGACGGCGACGGGAGTCCTGAACGCCGACGGCATCGTGGGCCTGGACATGCTCGAGTTCTTCGGCGACTTCACCCTCAGCTTCTCCTCCAACACCCTCACCTTTGCCAAGGTTCCCAAATCTCTGCCCTTCCTCAGGGAGGATCCTATCCTCCCCTCCACTGGAAAGAAAGAGCGGGCGCAGATGGCGGTTAGGGTCAAGAAGAAGAAGGAGCTGCTGGCAGCCTACGAGACTCTGATAAAGCTGGAGGACTGCGATCCGGAGCCCTACCCGACCACGCCGCTGGACATGGTGCCCACCTACGTCTACCGCTGCGCCAACGGCACGCGCGTCGAGAACATCGGCACCGCCTGCTCCATTCCCGCCTTGGAGCTCGGCACCCCCGACACCCCCGACTCCTTCTGCATCTTCAACCTCGCCTCCTCATACTCCTACTGCACCCTCCAAGTAGGCCACTCCCGTTTGCCAGGGGGATTGCAGGCGGAACCTTCGATAGACTACGAAGATCTGAGCGAAGTGCTGGGCTGTCCAGTGCTGGGCATGATCACGCTGGAGGTGAACTTCCGTCGCATGGAGCCCGTCTTCCTCGACTTCTACGTGGCCCCCCACTCCCCCCCCCCCCCCCCCCCCCCCACCGGCACCCAAGGCTCCTCCACCCCATCCCCCCCCCCGCCCCCCCCCAACCACCCCCCCCTCCCCCCCCCCCTCGCCCCCCCCCCCCCCCCCCCCCCCCCCCCCCCCCGCCCCCCCCCCCCGCCCGCCCCCCCCCCCCCCCCCCCCCCCCCCCCCCCCCCCCCCCCCCCCCCCCCCCCCCCCCCCCCCCCCCCCCCCCCCCCCCCCCCCCCCCCACCGAGGGCGCCCGGGGGGGGGGGAGAACCCCTCTGCCCGGCATCCCACGTCCACTTCCAGACAATCTGCCCGTCTCCCCCACCACCCGCGCCCGCTCCCTCGCTCTCCCTGCCCCTCCATCCGCCACCTCGGTTACACCCTGGCCCATGCTCTCCTCGCCCAAGTCCGAGGCCCAGCCCTCCCAGAAGGGCAAGGACGCGGAAGGCCTCGTTCCCCTGGCCCCCAAGCACGGCCCCGCACAGCTGCGGCGCCCTCCCAGCGGGGACGAGACCCAGAGCACGCCTCCGCCCCGCTGCACTCAGGGCGGAGACCCGCATCTCTGCCAGGACCCCGACTGCGCCTTTGGTAAGGGAAAGAAGACGAGGTCCAAAAGGATCGGCCAGGCGGGCCAAGGGATCAGCCGGACCCCGCCTTTCTGCAGCCACGGCGGCACGCCCCACGCCCACCATCTGCCTTCGTGCGAGTACGTGGCCAAGAGAACCAAGCACAAGGAGGACCGATCGAAGGTTTGTAGGGAGGTGTCTGTTCTCCTAGCCTCACAGGCCTCCCTTACACCGTCCCTGCCTTCAAGGCTGGCCAACCTGGTGCCCCCGGAGCCCGCAAAACCCGCTCCGCCTCCGCCGCCTCCAGGAGCAGCAGCACCAACGCCGCTCCGGCGGACACCCCCCAGCCACCAACTCCCCCCCACCCTCCCCCCCGCCCCCCCCCCCTCCCCCCCGCCCCCCGCCCCCCCCCCCCCCCCCCCCCGCCCGGCGGCCGCCCCCCCCTCGGACAACGGCAGCACCTGCACGGCCATCGAAAGGAGCTTCTACCAGTCCCTGGACCCAGACCAGGTTTGGGACGTGAAAGAGCCGGAGCCCGGCAAAGACACGATCCGGACAATGGGCGGCGGGGGGAAGGTGCTCTGCTGGGCCATGGTAAGCCTCTCCTTTACTTAGACGGACGTACCTGCCAAAATTCAAAAAAATTCATTGAAAAACCAGTGATTTATGATTTTTCGTATTTTGAAACATCAAAAAATTGAGTTTTGGGTAAAAATCAAAAAATTTCGCAAAGCCCTAATAATGGTGCCAAGGCATCACCAAGGCGGACTCTCATGCAAAAAATCAGCCAATTTCGTCGAAAAACCAGTGATTTATGAATTTTACTAGTTTGAAACATCAAAAACTTGAGTTTTGGACGAAAATCGAAAAATTACGCCAAGCCCAAAAAATGGCCTGGAGATACCACCTAGGCGGACTTTCATGCAAAAAATCAGCCAATTTCGTTCAAAAACCGCGGAGGCCCGGCCCTGGACAGACATATATATATATATATATGCGGACAGACGGACGCAAAAATGGGGTAACTGGTTAAGCTGGCCTTGGCCGCCCGCCGCTTCGGGCAGGGCGCCAGAGCTCCTCCGGCCTCCGGGCACGGGTGCTACGGCCCCTACGCTTCGCCTAGCATGCTTCGCATGCTAGGCTACGCTCCGGGGCCTCCGCACCCATGCCCTCCGGCCTCCGGAGCTCTGACTGCCCTGCCCTCCGCGGCAGGCGGCCTTCGGCCGCGCAAAAACCGCGGAGTATGGGCCTGCAACAGACAAATATATATATATACTAGTAATATGGGTCAGTGGCCGCGCTTCGCGCGGCCACACTCTTCAGTCCATCACAGCACATTAAATTATTTTTTCCATCGCAGCACGTTTCTTTCTATTTTACAGTAGCATAAAATATTGCACACAATGACAGCTAATGAGCTCAACAATGATCCGAATTTTAAGTTCCACCAGTCATGGACTCTCCTGATCAGAAAGTCATGTTAGAAGGATCATTGATTGAGAACATCGCATCCAATCAATGTGATCTCTGGCATTGATAACCTGCATATCCTTACTAATGAATACCTTGAAACATCAGGTCACTGAGTAGGACCAAAATCGCGAAAATTGACTTTACTCAATGACATTTTTAACAAATATAATTTTAGTAAAACGATAATGTAAATAGATGACCTTATAGAGAATTGTTGAGGCTAAAATTAAAAAAAAAGTCCGCCAAGAAATGTTGAAAATTGATGGAGCTATTGAGCTGCAAAGTTGGAAAATGTCCAAAATTAGCACATTTTCGATGTTTTCGTCATTTTCAAGTACTCAGGCACAGGTGCGGGTATATGCCAGAGAATGTCCAATCCGAGATCTATCCAAAATGGTACCACATGCCAGGATAGGTGGAGAATCCAGCCCGGGCGAGGTACCCTCCCAAAGTGGTGTCACGCGTATTATATAAGACTAGGTTGAGCTTCGCCGTCGCCTACGGCGACTATAAGGGAGCAGCTACATTATTTATGGATGACCTGAATTTCAAATTATATGTGTACAAAAGCCAGCTGCAGTAAGGAGTTTTATTACAATTTATTTCGTTTTTCTCCAACTATCCCCGAACACGTATTTTGGATAGTTGGATAAGATTTCATTTGGCGGGGGGGGGGTGGGGGATAATTGGATAAGTTTTCATTTTGGGGTGGGATAATTGGATAAACTTTCATTTTGGGGAATAGTTGGATAAGTTTTCGGGGGGCAACTGTTGGAATCGAAAAAAGTTTGATGCATTTAAATACGTTTAAGGCCCATTTAAATTGGGGGGGGGGGATAATTGGATGAGTTTTGGGTAGGCAGTTGCAATCGAAATAGGTTTTGCATTTAAATAGGTTTAAAGCTCCTTTAGCATTGGCTTGGCAAAATGGCATTTTTTGGAGATTTCTAGCAGTTTACCAATATTTCCATAATTTATAAATATTTGGGGATAAATCTGGTGATAGAAGAAGGCAAATGGTTGGGCTGCATGGGTCCCGCTACATGGGTGCTTAGCTATTTTCATGCATTAGCCTCTTTTCTTGGTCTACCGACTCTTTTAGAAACTCCCATCGAGTGGCCAAATTACAGCCACACCAAATGAATGCAACAGCAAACACCCGGCTGTCCTCAAGGGACTTCAAAGATTAGGCATACAACCCAAATGAGGTTGTACGCCTGTAAGCGATGCTGGACTACTAACCTGTAAGGAAACTTTTGTGTAATGGCTAAAACTTAGTCTGATTGGGTAGCTTCCCAAAACTGCGCAGTTGCAAAACATTGATAAAAGTCACATTTTTGATGTTTTAAGCACTTTCCCATGATCGGTGCAAGCTGTTCCCCTCAAAATCGTGTTCCTTGACCCCACTTTACCCAAAAACACTTCTATCTCCTCACAGGAAGCTTCCCCCATGGCGCCCGCCGTGATTACCCACAAGACAGGCTCTATTATTATATATATAGACTAGGTTGAGCTTCGCCGTCGCCTACGGCGACTATAAGGAATTAGCTTCATAAATTACTGATGATAGAATTTCAAGTTTTATGGGTAACAAAAGCCGGCGTTTTACCGCAATTACGTTTCACTACAGCATCAGGAGTTTTACATCAATTTATTTGGTTTTCTCCCACTATCCCTCAAGGCGTTTTTGAATAATTGGATAAAATTACATTTGGGGGAAGTAGTTGGATAAGTTTTCATTTGGCGCGGGGTAAATATTGGATAAGTTTTCACTTTGGGGTGGGGATAATTGGATAAAATTTCATTTGGGGGGACAGTTGGATAAGCTTTTGGGGCACAACAATAGGAATCAAACAAGTATATTTGATGCATTAAATTTGGGGGGGGGGGGGTAATTGGATGAGTTTTTTTTTGGGGGGGTGGAGGTGGAATCGAAAAAGTTTTGATGCGTTTAAATACGTTTTTAGCTCCTTTAAATTTAGGGGATAATTGGATAATTTTTCTTTTGTGGGGGATAGTTGGATGGTTTTTGGGGGGACACATGAACTCAAAAATAATTAGTATTGATGCGTCTTTAATAATCAAAAATAATTAGTAATGCTGCGTTTTTTGTTTATTAAAAAGCCATCAGAAAAATTATATTGGGGGTTCAAAACGCTGTGCATACTTGTGCGTGGTCTAAAAGCTGGCAAAAATGGCAATTTTTGGAGATTTTTGGTGGTTTTCCAATATTTCCATAATTTATAAATATTTATCGCATCTGGGGCCCCATGCAACAAAAAAAACCCAAAGCAATAAAAATAAATCCAATTAAGAAAAAAAATATTTTTTCATGATATACACCCCATTAAAAAATCAGAAAAAAATATATTAAGGTTTTTGGCATGACAGTTAAAATTTCATAACAGGGATTTGTTTAGCACTGAAAGGGGTTGAACAGGGCAAACGGCTGGGGGGGGCAATCTGGTGATAGAAGAAAGGCAAATGGTAGGGGGGGGGAGGACATTATTTGGGCTGCATGGGTCCCGCTACATGGGTGCTTAGCTTTTTTCATGCATTAGCCTCTTTTCTTGGTCTAACGACTCTTTTAGAAACTCCCACCCAGTGGCCAAATTACAGCCACACCAAATGAATGCAACAGCAAACACCCGGCTGTCCTCAAGGGACTTCAAAGATTAGGCACACAACCCAGTGGGGTTAGGTTGCCAAAGTGGTTCAAGGCTTATTTGTTTGGGAATATTTGATAAAATTAAGTTGTTTTTTGGTGGTTTGAGGTGGTAAAGTTTTTGGTGTGACAATTAAAATTTGATAACAAGGATTTGCAGAAATTAGCAATATTTTGTAGAAATATTGTAGAAATAGAGGCAAACGGATGGGGGGAGGCGAGACAATGTTAGAAGGTGCAATGGCTGGTGGGGGGGGGCAATCTGATGATAGAGGCAGGCAAATGGTTGGAGGTGGCAAAATGATTGGAGAAATTGTATTTGGGCTGCATGGGTCCCGCTACACGGGTGCTCAGCTTTTTTCATGCGTTAGCCTCTTTTTAATTTTGGGAGAATTGGGCTGCATGGGTCCCGCTACACGGGTGCTCAACTTTTTTCATGCTTCAGCCTCTTTTATGGTCTTATGAGTCTTTGAAAATAGCACTGGACCCAGTGACCAAATTACAGCCACACCCAAATGAATGCAACAGCAAACACCTGGCTGTCCTACGAGGACTTCAAAAATTAGGCACCCAACCCGAGTGGGGTTAGGTTGCCAAAGTGGTTCAAGGCTTTTTTGTTTGGGAATATTTATCTTTAATTACTGAAATATTGCCCAATTGAGTAGGTTACAAAGAACTGCACAGTTGCAAAACATTGACAAAAGTCACATTTTCAGATGCTTTAAGCACTTTCCCGTGATTGGTGCAAGCCCTTCCCTCAAGTAGTGTTCTCAGCCATTTTACCCAAAAACATCTTCACCTCCACACCAGAAGCTTTCCTCATAGCCGTGATTTACCACAAGACAGGCTCTATCATTATATATCTTATATAATATATATAATGAGGTATATTTACTATAATAACATTTCGCCATGAGGGAAGCTTACTGTTAGGAGGTGAGAG
>JASANA010005308.1:0-17498 GCA_030248095.1 Ptycholaimellus sp. GST1_10
TGGGGAGCTGGCGAGCAGCAGAGCCTATGGACACTAGGCTGAAGGAGGACAACAGCATCCCAGCCTCACCCCAGCACAACCACTGGACACGCCATGCTGCCAGAGCCTGCACAGCAGCTGCAGCTCCAAGCAACTCCAGAGTCTGGCACGTTGAGAAGCTGGAGTCTGGACGAGATCGCCTAGACCGACTAGCCCCCATCCGCCTTCGAGAACTGTGGAATGCCATCCCCTGGAGTGCAGCCGGCCTCCTACAGCCAAAAGAAGAAATCAAGTCGGAGAAGGATGTCAAAGAAGCCTACAAAAAGATTTTCACCTATTTACCCCCTCCACCCTCAAGTTCCTTATTTTCTAATCTGACCATGCTTTGACCATGCCTTGTGACTCGCAGTACAGCTGAATGCTCTTGCGTTAAGAATCGATAAAAAAAAAAAAAAAAAAAAAGGGGTGGAGCCTCTAGTGGAGGATGGATGCTCTCTTCCCCCCCTGGAGTACAATGACACGCTCCTCAGGCCCTCCTTCCCTCCCTGAGGAAGAGGGCGGCTGCGCTCAGTGGGTAGGGGGGGGGGGGGGGGAATGAGGTGCGCGAACGGGAAATGTAGGAGCTCCTGGCGCACTTTCAGCTGCCATTCAATGGAGTGTCTATTTCCAGCCCCACCGCGGCTTCAATGAGCCCAGCTACACGGGGTGCTGGAAACCGACTGTGATTCCCAGTCCATCTGGGTCCGCGCGCGCACAGAGACAATGCGAGGAGGAGCGAGGGGGGCCAGGCCGATGAGTGGTCTTCTGTGCGGCCTTCCCCCTCACCCCCACTCCCGGGGGGAAGAGGGGGGAGCTGGAAAAGCAAAAGCCCATCCTTCAGGGCCAAGTTCGGGGCAGGGGGAGCAAAGAGTTCGGGGGTGGAGGGGTGGCCAGTGAAGAGGCCACATATAGGGCCCCAGTAGCTGGCTAGCCAGTCCTGGACAGGGGGTGGGGGCGTGTTTTTGAGGGGCCGCCGACTCCAGGCCGCGCGCAGGCCCCCCACTCAGCCAGCCACTCCAGCCCACCGCACACCGCAACCTCCTCTTCACTAAGCTTACTTCCCTTTAGCTCTCCCCTACGCCCATCCACATTTTCTTCCATCCCTCATTCCAGGAGACCTACATCCTCATCTTGGGCAAAGGAGCGGCGTAATCAGATTAGACAGGCCACTCATGGGGAATGCAGCACCAGCCATGATAATCACCTACTGAGTGTGTCTTGAAAGGCTCCTGGTAATGGGAGAGGGCAAATTGGCCGGTGTCTCTCTGAGCGACTTCAAAGCTCCCTTCACTCCCTCCAGCTCTCTTCCCCCCTGCTCCCTCCAGGCGAGGAGGCATTGACCCCCAGGTTCCCCCAGCACTGTCAACAGAGCCAGCAGACAGCACCAAAAGGGCACCGCCAGCCACCAGGCCTGGCCATGGGAGATCTTTTATCCAGCCCCCCCCTCAACTTTGCCTCAGCTCAAACAATGCTCACCAACTCCCCCACCAGCAACTGGAGAGAGGAAGCTTTATTTTGGGTGGCCCAGAAAGCATGTCTGTACAATTACAGCGGTTGCCAAGGCAACTCAGCCTGTGTGTACAGCAAGCATTGAATATGCCCTGCGCTGTACATGAGGTAGGTTAGGCTGCCTAGGGGCGTGCTTTCAACCAGGCAGAGGAGGCTATTAGGCGTAGCCTTGGAGGCTGGTGTAGGCATGGAGAAAGAGCCTCCTCTTCACGGGCAGCATTCAGTCCTGAGCCCCGCCAAGTGGCCAGCTTTTCTTCCTCCCCCATTCACTGCCCCCATCTTCCACTCAAACCCACTTTCAGCCCACCTGCTGGATCCATCGCCCTTTGCTTGAAAGACACTAATACAAATATCAACCGAGTTTCAAACAGACACTCAATCAAAAGTGCTCTTTCTTACTTTGATAAACTGGTGTTTTGGGGGCGCTTTTTTGCTAGTTTGGTTACTGGCGCTAAAATTTTGAACGCTTTTAATGCGATCAGAACACTGTGTGAATTGTCAAAATTCGGTCTTAGCTCCATAAATTTGTTAACGTTTTTAAAACCACCACATATTTTAACGCACAATTAATACATATTGTGCAGAAGTTTTGAAAAGCCTTCAGCTTCACGATTTATTTGTGACACAATTTCGGCATACACTGGCCAGACACTCAGGCAAGCACGTTTTCCTTCAAAGAAGCCCAATATTTTGGTGTTGTTCGCATCGCATTTTTATACACCTTATCATTGCATCCCAATTCCCAGGTCCTAACTCAGGACTTCTTCCTCCAGGGAAACTATGCCAAAAGCCAAATCCATCAAAGGCCTCTGCTCAGATGCCACCAGGCTTCCAAGGCTTGGTCGGAATTTCATCCCAGCGCTGCTGCGGCTGCAGGCCGCAAGGGCGCCTCCGCTCCTGGCCTCGCTCGCTCAGCCACTTATTGGCCGCCCATTTGAGGCCGTAGGCCACCGGACAGGCCGCGTGCCGCGTCCGGAGATCGGGGGCCCCGCTCCGCTCCAGGTTCCGCCACCAGACTGCCGAGCGCTGCAGGAGCTGTCTCAGTTGGCAACTGAGGCTCATTTATGCTATCAGTCGGTTTACTTTTTCTCTATTTATTTGCTATTTTTAAACTACATTTTGAGTAGTTTAAAAATAGCAAATAAATAGAGAAAAGTAAACCGACTGATGGTATAAATGAGTCTCAGCTGACAACACTCGGCTGTCCCAACCGCCACTGGACGAATGGCGAGGCCCAGCTGGTCGAACACTGTCGAGCCGCCTGCCCCCGGCTGGTTCAGCTGCAACTGCTGCCATTTACAATCCTCCGCCAAGACATCCACTCTAGCCATCTTCTATTTTGCTTCTTTTATTTTTATAGATCAAAAATGGAAGGAAGTGTTCAACGTAGAAAAGGACGGTGGCGACGCGTCGCGTGTCGGCGATTTTGAAATTGTTCTGGGCATCCTTGAATGAGTGGCGGATGATTGTGGAGGAGGGAGAAGCAGGGGCTGACGCGGTTGCCCATGTCGTAGTGGGGTTTGTAGTGGCCGCCCTTGGTGTAGCGAGCCATCTGCAGGGGCTCCGCAGTGCTGGCAGTCAGTCCTGTGAAGGCTTCTACACGGCGGGAGACGGCAGCCACCGTCTCGTCCTCTTCGTCGCGAATCCACATGCTGCATGCTCCCTTCATTTTCATCGCATTCTCTGCCCATTAAAGCTTTCTGTCCTTTGCAGTGCAGTGCTAGTGAGTGAATAGTTTTTCGTGATATGACAAGATATTTTGGGAAAGGTGAAATGGAGTGAAACCTTTGGGAGGTGCGGATGACATGGAGGAGCTTCTGTTCCTGCTCATAGCCGGGCGTCCCCCTCTTCTCAAAGGCTAGGCCGGCTCTGACCAACTGGAGCAAGCCAGATTAATTGGAGGTGATTGGTGGATTGGAGGGGTAGAGAGCCTTGGATCGAGCGAGGTGCTGGAGGTGCTGGACTTCGGGCGGGGAGACGACGTCGTGGACAAGGACGATGGGTGGGCGGAGGTGCAGCACTTCGCTTTTGAAAGGCGCCAGGAGCAGGAATGCACTGTCCCGCTGCAGGAAGCAGAACAGCTCTGCCTTCTGTCAATATATTTTGCTATAGGTCTATATATATATTCAAAAACATAGACGAAAAGCTTTTAAAATTTCTTAGCAATGAATTGCATGCAGTAATCCAATGGAATCGAATTGACATGCGATATATGGAATAATTATCCACAATTTTTTGCCTATTTCAGGATACTCTCAGTTTGAGTCGAAAAAACTTTCTAGTGGTATTGCTTAATACTTAAAGACGCAATATAAACCGTGACATTCTGATGGCGGCAAAGTTGCTCATAGATGGGCTGGACGTAAAGCTTGGGCCTGATGCTGCGGAATGGAGGCAGCGTTTCTCTTTGCCCATCCCAACTGCGATTGCTGCCTGCCACGGCCGCTTCAAACTCCAACCTCATCCCCCGCGTCTCCTCACTTTCATCTGAAGTACTTTCACTTTCAACTCGCCCTATTCTCCACTTCCTATTCAGATGGACAAGATGTCATCCTTTCAATTAAGCTGTCTAAGCAAGAGAAGGCAGATAGCAAGTATGAGGAGCGAGGGCTTGGAATTATTAATATTTCCCTTCTCGATGAGGATAGAACCAATAAGTTGGAGGTGGCGAGCGTAGTGGAGAGCCCAGTGAGGGTTGCCCTGTAGGAAGGCGGAGCGAGCAAGGAGGCGGAAGAGGCGGGCAGGCTCAAGGTGGCCGGGCTGGGCCTGCTCCATGGCCTTGGCCTGGAGGAGCCAGTGGAGGGCGTGGTAGGAGTCGTTGGTGGCGGCGGCGGTGGAGCTCAGGAGGAGGAGAGTACCAATAAGTTGGAGGTGACGAGCGTAGTGGAGAGCCCAGTGAGGGTTGCCCTGTAGGAAGGCGGAGCGAGCAAGGAGGCGGAAGAGGCGGGCAGGCTCAAGGTGGCCGGGCTGGGCCTGCTCCATGGCCTTGGCCTGGAGGAGCCAGTGGAGGGCGTGGTAGGAGTCGTTGGTGGCGGCGGCGGTGGAGCCCAGAAGGAATGCATCCCCTGGGCTCAGCAGGCCATCCACAGCCGTGAGGTCTCCAGCAGAGAGGAGGTAGGTGTCCTGGATGCGGAAGATGGCCTCCACCAGACGCTCCAGTCCTTCTTCCTCTTCGTCTTCACTGCTCTCAGCCCCGCTCCAAATGAGGCCTGAGAAAACACAGTTTTTAGCTTGTATTTTGCCTTTATGAGAATTATATTTATTCTGCAATCGCCGAAAATATTGTAGCTAAATTTTGCACAAAAAAGTTTTGACGTATCTGAGCTTAATTTTTCTGAGCCATTGTTATTTCTTTTTTGCAGTGTTTTGTTGGAAAATCATAAAACTAGGCCAAGACCATATGTTCACTTGTAAGGTCATGAGGTAGACAAATTCTTCAGTCAATAATTTCAATGGGATGAAAAATTATTGCAATTTCAAACCATTATATTCTGTCTGATTTTGTAAAAATTTGAACATAGCGGCGTTCATATTGCGGGAAAGCATCCGTAGCTGTACAATGGAAGTGTTGATGCTTGCAGCATCGCATTCAGCTCCTGTCGGACAATTTAATCCATCTGTTGCACCAATTCTTAAATAAAATAGTTAACTTGTAGAACTTTTTTAGAACCACACTAACAGTTTGTTTGAATTTTTGTCGGCTTTTGATGGAACTGGGATCAGCAAACATAGCCAGTAGCTGAATTTCATTCAAAAGTGCAAGTTAATTCTGAATTTTTCTGCAAATTTTAGCGACTGTGCCTGGGTTTTACAAACCAGAAGCAAGATGCTATCCTTCATGCAAGACTCAGTTTTAAAGCAGGCACATGCGGATTCACATTTTCAAATCCTCAAACTGCTGCGCAAATACAGATGCTCTGCACAAGCGCAATTCGCGGCTATTTGCGGTGCCTTTCAAGAAAACGTTATGGCCAAAAATTGCCTGTTTCTTTAGTTATCATTGGGCTCAATGCATGCAAATCTTGTGGCTTTAAGTATGTCGTTTCCTTTATTCACTGACAATACACAAATTTTTGTATCTCTTTACATGCTGAACATACCAAAATTCCTTTTGCAAATAGAAAGCATTTGAGCACATGAGAATATCTCCAGTTCAAATACAAACAAAGCAGGTTTGGAACTATTCTCAACTCTCTAGCTTTTGATGGCCTGAAACAATGTTTTTAAATTTAAGTCTTTAGATAAAATTCAAATCGTTGGATCACCCTTTTAATCTATCAATTCGAAAAATTTAATTTAATCGTCGATTCCAATTAATTAAACAATTAAGGCTGCACCTGTTGCAGAAGGGTAGAAGATTGCTTCTGACAACAGCAGGTGCATCGAAATAATTAAAAGGCGGTTTACAGAAATCACGTTTTCCTGCACGTAGCTGGAATAGAATAGCTTGTAAAGATATCGGCTGACTCCTAGTCTCTCACCATAAAGTTTCCTTTCCATGTAAAATTGACTTTGTAAAGCTTAAACATTAGCACTCTCATTTTGGCCATGTGGACTCTCATGGGCCTCATATAGGTAAAAATGGTCAAAAAATCTGAGAGGACCCCGAATCGGGTTGACCTAAATTTTTTGACCCCCCCCGCTTTTATTGTAGAATCTAAATCTCCATACATTCTTATGTAGCACCAGCAAATTTGGGGGAAAAAAATTAAGAAATGGGCTCTAAACAGCTCCAAACGTGAAGGGAGGCCGAAATAATGTTTTGGGTTTTGTTGAGTTCAAGTTACAAAACCTGGCATTTCCTGGTCGTTTTCACTAAAAAATCATACATTATGGGTATCAATCGAAAGCTCACAATCTCTCAATCATTGTGCCCTTAGTTAGCTTTGAAATAAGCTGTGTCTCAAAATATGGCTCATTTTTTCACCAACTACCACTAATCAGAAAATCCGCCACTTGGAAATTTCAAAAATTCTCAAAAATCAAATTTTGTGTTTTGACCGGCAACTTAAAGTTTCAGAAATTGCTAAATTATAAAATATATAAAAGGGGGTCAATATTTTTTTGCAACCAACTTTTAAGGCTTGCTGTGGGGAACTTTTATATAAAAGCGGACGTTCATGATAGGGGATCCTCGCCTTGAGGGATACCTAACTCGGGTGGAAACATAGATGGGGAAACTAGGAGTCAGTTAATAAATCTACAGGCGCCAAGAAATCATGAACAACACTTCTCAAACGATTGAATTTCGCTTGCACCCTTTCTATGCCTTCCTTTTTGCCATAAAGCCAGAGTTTGTGGCCTGGCTAGTCTTTATGCTAACAATACTGGCAACCAATATAATTTTTCTACGCGTCCTGCAGATCCAACGCAAAAGCAAAGGTAGCCTAAAAGTCTAGGGGGCTTGTGAGCACTGAAAGGTGTTTCAGGGGTGGCTGGCTTGGTGTACCAGGAACATATCGCTCGTCATGATGCCCGCACCGCCCTGCTCTCCATTCCATTCCTTGCCTACTTCCTGAACTGGCGTTCGTGTCTCTGCTTAATGCCTCTGTCCAATAAGCGCCAAACCATCTGCAGTTGAATACCAGGATCGCTTGGTGTACGATGGCGAAGACTTCTTTCATGTCTCCAAGGGGTTCCTTCGTTGCTGAGAAATCTAAAACTTATCTAAACACAGACGTTTTTAAATGCACATTAGTTTTAAAATTGGGAGCCACTGCTCAACATGGATTGGAGCAAAGAGGGGAAAACGGACGAAATTGCTGCACATTTGAAGGACCCGTTACAGCGGGGTGAAAGTACACCTAGATATTATCCTCATCAATGTCTGCTTTGCTTTACTCTTTGCCAATGCCTGCTATGGGAATTTCCTGCTGGCAGCTGCCTCCTACGATCGCTTTAAAGCTGTGAAGAGCCCCAGCTTCTACTTCACCCTCCCCAGCTACATCCCACGGTTGAGTGAGGCGCCTTTGCTTTGCCACTAAACCGCATCGGCTAATAGTCACCTTCACTGGGCTAAGATTTGAGGCTACAAGGGCATAGGCGAATCCCAATCCTCCTCACGTTTTATTACCTAGGATTCAAAGGAACCATCATGAATCTTTGGAGCCAATGAGAACTCAAATGGGGTGAATAGGGGCCTAGAGGGTAAGCAGCGGGCAAAAGATGAATGCAAAGTGCAGAGTGGAGCGACTGGTGGGCCGGCTGAAAGCTGTTTGTCTGTTGTCTGTGCTGCTAGGACGTCTGGCCTGGCTTGGCCCCATCTACTGGCACTGCCCTATTTATGACGGTGTCGATGTCTTCTTACCGAACACCTGTCAGCACCAACTGCGCTACGTGGTTTGGCCTAGCCTCTTCTACAATTTTCCTTTCCTTTCTTAGTATTTGGTAGATTGAAGAATTCATTTGCTTCATACTTCTTTACCGGGGGTAACGAAGTCTTCACGAAAACTGTTACATATTCTACTCAAGAATGGATGCACATATTTTGATGAAACTTGGCCACAAATTAGCTCTAGATATCCTGTATATAATGTCCTAAAACGGCATTTAATTAAAATAATTATTGACTCTGTGGCAGTTAAAATTGTAAAATCACTCCATTTCAGAAATTCCAAACCCTATGTTTAAACATACAATCTGCACCAATTTTTCAATTCAGTACTGAGAGCTCAATACTTAATATTTTTTCACAAGATTATAGGGGTACAACATCCACTATTGGGGGTATCTCTGCACCAGTTTTTATCATTCAACAATAAACCTGTGCAGAGTTAATGGCTAGTATATTAACAAGGTAGTATCGGCTATCGCCAATAGATGCGCGGCCATCTTGACACTTAACAAGTTTTGTCTCAGTTTGTTTAAGTACTCCACTTGTTCCCAACATCAACTAGAAATGAACAGGAATGTTAAGGTATCGTTTTGGTTTCTGAGGCTTTTAAAACTAAAAATAATAGTTTTATTAATTAATACAAGTAAAATGCTTATTTCCGAAAAATTTTCGAAATTCAAGGGCCCAATTTTTGAGGTTTCTGACCATAAATCCAGAACAAGTCAAAATTTCGCCGATCCCAAAAAACGCCCAGAGCCACCACCCAGACTGACCTTCATGCAAACTTTCAGCCCATTTGGTTCAACAACCTAAGAGTATGGGCTCCGGAACCACAACCTCATATAAATATAACCTAACAACCTAGGTCGAAAAGAGGGGCTGGGCGCTGACACTTCGCTAATGCTTGCTCGCGCCAGCCCAATATATATATAACTGGTACCATCGGCAAGCCAAATGTGGGTCTCTTTTCTCCAAATTTTGTAATTGCCTCGAGCAAAAAGTCAAGGAAATACATCTACTACTAGTGGAATCTGCTGCTTGGACAGATGCATTTTGTTTTTGGCGCGCAGTTCAGTGTCTCTTTCCATGCGCGCCCAAAAACAAAATGCAGATGACGCAGCAGATTCCACTAGTAGTAGATGTATTTCCTTGACTTTTTGCTCGAGGCAATTACAAAATTTGGAGAAAAGAGACCCACATTTGGCTTGCCGATGGTACCAGTTATTTCTTCCACTTTTAATATAGTATAAAATGTATAAATACAATTTTACATTATTTTATAATATATAAAAAATAAATAAATAAAAATAAACTCATTAAAAAATATAACAAACATAAAAAATGAATCGAAATTATATTAAGATTTTATTGTATAAAAAAATAAATAATAAATAAAAAACAAACTTATTTAAAAAATATAATGTTAAGAAAAGATTCGAAAATCAAAAATACAATTCAAATTTATTGGCAAACTAACATTTTTTTGTGAAATTTTCAGGATTTATACTTAGGGCAATCGATTTTTGGGAGAAAAGAGCTCTAATTTTGACCTGCCGATGGTACCAACAAATGTTTTCTCAACTTAAAATTTCCAAAATAAAAATGATTGCCTAAGAAGGATTCGAACCTGCCAGTTTCAACCAGCTGTTCAATCGCTTAGACCACTACACCACTGGTGCATTGTTCATTGTTTCACTGAAGACTTATGAATAAAAATCAAAACATGAGGCCCAAGGACCCGGGGAGGGGGGGTGAGTGGGGGAAGAAATGAATACCTACTATCGTCCATTGAATAGATGCGGAGAAGAAGAAGAAGAAGGAGAAGGAGGAGGAGGAGTTCGGACAAATGGTTTTGAGTGATTTTCTCACAAATTCTGCCAATTTTTGTTGATTTCTCGCGAGTTTTGGTCAATTCGATGATGCTTTTTCCAATGCAAAAAGAATCAGAACCATTGGACGTTTCTATGAAGCACAAAATCCTTATCAATTTTAAGATCTAGCAATAACCCCGAAAACGAACACCTGGGTCGAAAAGAGGGGCTGGGCGCTGACACTTCGCTAACGCTCCGTTCGCGCCAGCCCAATATTTGCGACCTAGGTGTACGTTTTTGGGATTATTGCTAGATCTCAATTTAGATAAGGCTGCCATTCGTCACAGAAAGCTCCATTTGTTTCGATTCTTTTTGCATTGGAAAGAGAAACATCGAATTGACGGCTGTCTCCTAGAACGCCCCCCCCAAGACTTACACCCCCCCAAACTTACACCCCCCCCCCCCCAAGAATTACGGACTATGCTAGCTCCCCCCCCCCCCACTTATACTTTCCCCCCCACTTAAATAATCCCCCCCCCCCCCACTTATACAATCCCCCCCACTTAGGCATGACATAGGCTTTGTAAGGCTTAGGCTTAGTTTTAGGTGGAAATCCGTAGTTGTTGATGCTACATCCCCCCCCCCACTTATGATGCTACATCCCCCCACTTAAGCATATTTTGACTTTTGATGCTAGCTCCCCCCACTTAACTTCATAAGTGGGGGGGAGCTAGCATCAAAAGTCAAAATATGCTTAAGTGGGGGGGGGGGGGGATGTAGCATCATAAGTGGGGGGATGTAGCATCAACAACTACGGATTTCCACCTAAATCTAAGACAACGGCTAAGTGGGGGGGGGGATTGTTTAAGTGGGGGGGGGGGGGGAATGTATAAGTGGGGGGGGGAGTATAAGTGGGGGGAGAGCTAGCATAGTCCAGAATTACACCCCCCCCCCCCAAGATTTACACCCCCCCAAGGCATATATATTGAAAATTTTTTTATTGCCTTAACATACTTCTCTTTACATATCTAGAAGTTTAAACTCACGGAATTTTCATGTAGATGATTAAATACCTACTTTTTTACTGAGTCAATACCTAGTTAGTCTATACCGTGTTCGTCATGCTACTAGTTAGTCTGCCTACTATGAGGAGTAGTACTAGGATACTGTTTACGGCAACCCCTTAGGCTTAGTCAAAATGCGCGAATACTGTGGCAGTACCTACTAGTTGCCTAGGAGCCATGGTCCATACTGTGGCAGTACCTACTACATGGACTAACTAGTAGGTACTGCCACAGTGAAAGGACGAGCCTTTTAGTTTTTGTGTTGGCTACGCCCTATATAGCAGTATAGACTAACTAGTAGCATGACGAACACGGTATAGACTAACTGTGTTTCAAAAAAAGTAGGTATTTAGTTGTTTAGAAGAAAATTACTTGAGTTTAAATTTCGAGATATGTACAGAGAAGCATTTTGAGCTAATAAAAATTTTTTCAATAAATACCCTTTGGGGGGTGGGTGTAATTCTTGGGGGGGTGTAATTCTTGGGGGGGTGTAATTCTTGGGGGGGGGGGGTGTAACCCCTTGGGGGGTGTAAGTCTTGGGGGGGGGGGTTCTAGGAGTCAGCCGAATTGACTATAGTTTATCTTTTGACTTTTGCATAAAACGATTTATTTGCCCATGAAAAATGTGAAAAACCATTTGTCCGAACTCCTTCTGCTCCTTCTTCTCTGCATCTATTCAATGGACGGTGGTTGGTATTCATTTCTTCCCCCCTCCCCGGGTCCCTGGGCCTCATGTAGTTATACATTGTTAAGTCTTAAGTGCAACAGTGGTTGCATATGCGTCAGTGGTGTAGTGGTGTAAGCGATGGGACAACTGGCAGGTTCGAAACCTTCTCAGGCATCAATTTTTCTTTTTGTGTATTTAAAGTTGAGAAAACAACTGGTAACATCGGCAGACAAAAAGCAAACCTTTTTTTCTCCCAAAAATCGATTGCCTTGAGTATATGTCAAGAAAAATTCTCAAAAATATTTTAGTTAGTCAATAAATTTGCATTGTGTTTTTCGTTTTTGAAACGTTTTGATAAATTTTTCTAAACAAGTTTATTTTTTACTTACAATTTTTTATTAATCTAATAAAAAAATTAACAAATAAGTATATAACCAAAAATTTAAACATTAATATTCACATGTTTTATACTATATTAAAAGTGGAAGAAATATCTGGTACCATTGGCAAGCCAAAAGTGGGTCTCTTTTCTCCAAATTTTGTAATTGTCTCGAGCAAAAAGTCAGTGAATACATCTACTACTAGTGGAATCTGCTGCGTCATCTGCATTTTGTTTTTGGCGCGCATGGAAAGAGACACTGAACTGTGCGCCAAAAACAAAATGCAACTGTCTAAGCAGCAGATTCCACTAGTAGTAGATGTATTTCACTGACTTTTTGCTCGAGACAATTACAAAATTTGGAGAAAAGAGACCCACTTTTGGCTTGCCAATGGTACCTATAGATATATATATATATATATATATATATATATATATATATATATATATGCGGACAGACGGATGAAAAATGGGGTAACTGTGTAAGCGGGCCTTGGCCGCCTGCCGCTCTGGGCAGGGCGCCAGAGTTCCTCCGGCCTCCGGGCATGGGTGCGGAGGCCCCTACGCTTCGCCTAGCATGCTTCGCATGCTAGGCTACGCTCCAGGGCCTTCGCACCAATGCCCTACAGCCTCCGGAGCTCTGACTGGCCTACCCTTCGCGGCAGGCGGCCTGCGGCCGCGCAAAAACCGAGAAGCCTTCGCCCCCCCCCCCCCCGGTAAAAGGAGTAGTAGAATTGCTAATCACTCTAGGAAGAATGGCTAATCTCAGGCCGTCAAGATCAGGCTGAGATTGAAGGATTCGCGATTGCAGGACATTTTGCCTCTTGAACTGCTCTTTTTCCTTGCCTCCTGGGCAGCCATGCTGATTATGGGCATCATCTTCCTTATTCGCTACAGAAAAAACAATAAAAGCGCGGTTATTTCTGGTTCATTAGAAGGCTAGATTAATGCCCACTATATCACAGCATTTAAATAGTCCCATAGTTTTACCACCCCAGGTTTTCGTGCCCCCCTCACCCCATGTTGCCACTCTCTAGGTAGTTGGATAGAGGCCTGTAGGTAGTCCCGTAGTTTTACCACCTTCAGCAACCTCCCAGGCTCTCAGGCCCCCTCGCCCCATAGAGCCACTCACTAGGTAGTTGGATAGAGGCCTGGAGTTCTAGGTGGGACCGGCCTGGAGCCAGGCGGCGGGGGTGCGGAAGGTGTCGGTGATTCTGCTGGTGGACGTGTGCATCAACGTCCTCTGCGTCCTGTCCTTTCCGCTGGACAGCCTCTGCTGGGCCTCGCTGCATGCGGGAGGGCGCTACTGGAAGGAGGGCGAGCAGTGGCCCTGCCTCATCACCGAGCGCCTCATCCTCCTCACCGGCGCCCTGCCCTGCTACACCAACCTCC
Organism: Ptycholaimellus sp. GST1_10; assembly: GCA_030248095.1. Taxonomy (NCBI): domain Eukaryota; kingdom Metazoa; phylum Nematoda; class Chromadorea; order Chromadorida; family Chromadoridae; genus Ptycholaimellus; species Ptycholaimellus sp. GST1_10. The sequence continues at coordinate 13,175 of JASANA010005308.1, forward strand.
TCCTCTTCATCTGGCTCAGCAAGGCCTTTCGCAGCCAGCTCCTGCTCTACCTGAAAGGCCTCCAGCCCAAAGCCATCAGCCTTTTCACCAAAGCCCAAAGCAGCCCCCTTGCCTGACTGCTGTCACTCCACCTGACTCATCACCGAGCGTCTCATCTACCCCTCTCCGGCGCCCTGCCCTGCTACACCAACCTCCTCCTCTTCATCTGGCTCAGCAAGGCCTTTCGCAGCCAGCTCCTGCTCTACCTGAAAGGCCTCCAGCCCAAAGCCATCAGCCTTTTCACCAAAGCCCAAAGCAGCCCCCTTGCCTGACTGCTGTCACTCCACCTGACTCATCACCGAGCGTCTCATCTACCCCTCTCCGGCGCCCTGCCCTGCTACACCAACCTCCTCCTCTTCATCTGGCTCAGCAAGGCCTTTCGCAGCCAGCTCCTGCTCTACCTGAAAGGCCTCCAGCCCAAAGCCATCAGCCTTTTCACCAAAGCCCAAAGCAGCCCCCTTGCCTGACTGCTGTCAGTCCACCTGACTCATCACAGAGCGTCTCATCAACACCTATCCCGAGCCCTGCCCTGCTACACCTCCGTCCTCCTCCTCATCTGGCTCAGCAAGGCCTTTCGCAGCCAGCTCCTGCTCTACGAGAAAGGACTACAGCTCAAATCCATGAGCCTATTCACCAAAGCCCAAAGCAGCCCCCTTGCCTGACTGCTGTCACTCCACCTGACTCATCACCGAGCGTCTCATCTACCCCTCTCCGGCGCCCTGCCCTGCTACACGAACCTCCTCCTCCTCATCTGGCTCAGCAAGGCCTTTCGCAGCCAGCTCCTGCTCTACCTGAAAGGCCTCCATCACAAAGCCATCAGCCTTATCACCAAAGCCCAAAGCAGCCCCCTTGCCTGACTGCTGTCACTCCACCTGACTCATCACCGAGCGTCTCATCTACCCCTCTCCGGCGCCCTGCCCTGCTACACTAACCTCCTCCTCCTCATCTGGCTCAGCAAGGCCTTTCGCAGCCAGCTCCTGCTCTACCTGAAAGGCCTCCAGCCCAAAGCCATCAGCCTTATCACCAAAGCCCAAAGCAGCCCCTTGCCTGACTGCTGTCACTCCACCTGACTCATCACCGAGCGTCTCATCTACCCCTCTCCGGCGCCCTGCCCTGCTACACCAACCTCCTCCTCCTCATCTGGCTCAGCAAGGCCTTTTTCGCAGCCAGCTCCTGCTCTACCTGAAAGGCCTCCAGCCCAAAGCCATCAGCCTTATCACCAAAGCCCAAAGCAGCCCCCTTGCCTGACTGCTGTCACTCCACCTGACTCATCACCGAGCGTCTCATCTACCCCTCTCCGGCGCCCTGCCCTGCTACACCAACCTCCTCCTCCTCATCTGGCTCAGCAAGGCCTTTCGCAGCCAGCTCCTGCTCTACCTGAAAGGCCTCCAGCCCAAAGCCATCAGCCTTATCACCAAAGCCCAAAGCAGCCCCCTTGCCTGACTGCTGTCACTCCACCTGACTCATCACCGAGCGACTCCTCTAGACCTCTCCGGCGCCCTGCCGTGCTACACCAACCTCCTCCTCTTCATCTGGCTCAGCAAGGCCTTTCGCAGCCAGCTCCTGCTCTACCTGAAAGGCCTCCAGCCCAAAGCCATCAGCCTTATCACCAAAGCCCAAAGCAGCCCCCTTGCCTGACTGCTGTCACTCCACCTGACTCATCACCGAGCGTCTCATCTACCCCTCTCCGGCGCCCTGCCCTGCTACACCAACCTCCTCCTCCTCATCTGGCTCAGCAAGGCCTTTCGCAGCCAGCTCCTGCTCTACCTGAAAGGCCTCCAGCCCAAAGCCATCAGCCTTATCACCAAAGCCCAAAGCAGCCCCCTTGCCTGACTGCTGTCACTCCACCTGACTCATCACCGAGCGTCTAATCTACCCCTCTCCGGCGCCCTGCCCCTGCTACACCAACCTCCTCCTCCTCATCTGGCTCAGCAAGGCCTTTCGCAGCCAGCTCCTGCTCTACCTGAAAGGCCTCCAGCCCAAAGCCATCAGCCTTATCACCAAAGCCCAAAGCAGCCCCCTTGCCTGCAGTGAACAGCAGGTGGAAAAATTGGCGATCCATCCAGTTCCATTTCCAGCTTGAACCATTTTGCTTCCATTCCATTTCATTTTGCATTTGCTGATCGTTTGAAATGGAAAAATTGGAAAATGGAAATGAAATGCTCATCATTTGAGGTCGAATTTTTTCAATGTTCCTGTAAAGTGCAGCAATGTCATGCGAAACAACGTGAAGGCATAAAACTCCCAGGGAAAGCAGAGATAAAGCTAATTGAGCGCATCGATGAGCCACTGATTGCCAGCAAACATGATTTCGCTCTGGACTGACTTCTCATTCATACGATTGCACAAACCATTCAATAGCAGCCCCATTCGGCTAAAGAGCCTCTCAGCATCTGAGCTGCTGCTAGGCAGTGAGAGAATGGAAAGAGCAAGCTGGCGGAGAATGCATTCTTTCCCGAACAGCATGGAGTCAATGCCGACGCAGCCCTTCTGGTTCCACCACTGTAGTCCATCCATCTCTGCAGTTGGGGGCATTTCTTTATGTAAGCAGTTTCATTGAGCAGAAAGAGTGCACTTTTCTCCACAGCAGTGAAGGCGTGAGCAGCGTAGAGGTGCAGGAAGGTGGTGGCGTGGTAGACGAGGCTCTGCTCGCGATGCATAGGGGGCGGATCTTCCTCCTCCTCCACTTCTTCAGGCTCGGATGGGGCTCCCGGTGTCTTTGGAGGTGAGGCGGACAGCAGCTTCTCGAAGCTGGACTTGGAGGCCATGACCTCGTTGTCGTCCACGTCCACAGGCTCCAGGCTCTGCCTCTCCACCGGCGGGGTCTCCTCGACCTCCTCGATGGTGGCTGCAGAGCTTGAGGCGGTGGCTGCAGAGCTTGAGGCGGCAGCTTCCTTGGAGCGTTTGCTGCGGCTGCTAGAGGACTCCTCCAGTGAGCGCTTCTTCACTGCTTCGGAGGCCTGCTTCTTCTTCTGCCAGGCGTTCTGCTCTTGGATGAGGATGCCGGTGATGGCGTGGCCGATGAGCACTGTGACGAACTCCACAGCCTTGTCCCGCAACTCCTCCGACAGCGTAACCCGGAAGCGTGGGTCGAGTGGGGCGGCGGAGGTAAGGGGTCCCAGCCTTCCCAGCCCCAGGACAGCCGTTCCTCTCGCCCCGCATCCGTCGGGTCCAGGAATCTGCCATCTAAACCAAGGCAAAGAAAATGACTTCCGAATGAAAAGCATGGGACTGGGAACAGCGCGCGAAGGACCTAGAGTTCGGTGCTACGCCGCCCCAGCCAAATGGAAATGTAAGATGTAACTCTCCAAATCGGTCGCCAGCCCTGTCTAGTCTTCCATTTCAGTTTCATGAGCTTTGCTTTACACTTCCGAGTCTTCTTTATGGTGTTCCTGTCTCCCTTGATGCTTGTTGCGGGTTCAACACTCACTTTTGTTGCCATCGGAAGCAATGGTTTGGCCAAAAAATTTGGACACAGAGAAATGTATGGATAAGCAACTGGAAATGGAAAAACTGGAAAATGGAAATGAAAAAGTCGACCCGTAATTCCAGGCATTTGCATTTTCCCTTGAAATAGAAATGGAAATGCCCACCTAGGTGAAAAAAAAATAAAGGATCCATTTCTTATTTCCAGTTTCCAGGCACCTGGAAATGGAATGCTGATCACTGCTTGCCTGACTGCTGTCACTCCACCTGACTCATCACCGAGCATCTCATCTACCCCTCTCCGGCGCCCTGCCCTGCTACACCAACCTCCTCCTCCTCATCTGGCTCAGCAAGGCCTTTCGCAGCCAGCTCCTGCTCTACCTGAAAGGCCTCCAGCCCAAAGCCATCAGCCTTTTCACCAACGCCCACAGCAGCCCGCTTGCCTGACTGCTGTCACTCCACCTGACTCATCACCGAGCGTCTCATCTACCCCTCTCCGGCGCCCTGCCCTGCTACACCAACCTCCTCCTCCTCATCTGGCTCAGCAAGGCCTTTCGCAGCCAGCTCCTGCTCTACCTGAAAGGCCTCCAGCCCAAAGCCATCAGCCTTTTCACCAAAGCCCAAAGCAGCCCCCTTGCCTGACTGCTGTCACTCCACCTGACTCTTCACCGAGAGTCTCTTCTTCCCCTCTCCGGCGCCCTGCCCTGCTACACCAACCTCCTCCTCCTCATCTGGCTCAGCAAGGCCTTTCGCAGCCAGCTCCTGCTCTACCTGAAAGGCCTCCAGCCCAAAGCCATCAGCCTTTTCACCAAAGCCCAAAGCAGCCCCTGCCTGACTGCTGTCACTCCACCGAGCAATA
>JASANA010005313.1:0-11608 GCA_030248095.1 Ptycholaimellus sp. GST1_10
ACCACATTATGACTGACTGAAGAACTAACCACAATTGTGGATCCAATTTGCACAGCCTACTACATTGTGGCTAACTGAAGAAATATCCACAATTGTGGATCCAATATGCACAACCTACCACATTGTGGCTAACTTAAGAACTAACCTCAATTGTGGATCCAATTTGCACGACCTACCACATTGTGGCTAACTGAAGAACTAACCACAATTGTGGATCCAATTTGCACGACCTACCACATTGTGGCTAACTGAAGAACTAACCACAATTGTGGATCCAATTTGCACGACCAACCACATTGTGACTAACTTAAGAACTAACCACAATTGTGGATCCAATCTGCACGACCTACCACATTGTGGCTAACTTAAGAACTAACCACAATTGTGGATCCAGTTTGCACGACCTACCACATTGTGGCTAACTTAAGAACTAACCACAATTGTGGATCCAATTAGCACGACTTACCACATTATGACTGATTGAAGAACTAACAAAAATTGTGGATCCAATCTGCACGACCTACCACATTGTGGCTAACTTAAGAACTAACCGCAATTGTGGATCCAATTTGCAAGACCTAACACATTATGGCTAACTGAAGTACTATTCACACTTGTGGATCCAATTTGCATGACCTGCCACATTGTGGCTAACTGAAGAACCAACCACAATTGTGGATCCAATCTGCACAACCTACCACATTGTGGCTAACTTAAGAACTAACCACAAGTGTGGATCCAGTTTGCACGACCTACCACATTGTGGCTAACTTAAGAACTAACCACAATTGTGAATCCAGTTTGCACGACCTACCACATTGTGGCTAACTTAAGAACTAACCACAATTGTGAATCCAGTTTGTACGACCAACCACATTGTGGCTAACTTATGAACTAACCACAAGTGTGGATCCAATGTGCACGACCTACCACATTGTGGCTAACTTAAGAACTAACCACAATTGTGGATCCAATTTGTACGACCAACCACATTGTGGCTAACTTAAGAACTAACCACAATTGTGGATCCAATTAGCACGACCTACCACATTATGACTGATTGAAGAACTAACAACAATTGTGGATCCAATCTGCACGACCTACCACATTGTGGCTAACTGAAGAACTAACCACAATTGTGGATCCAATCTGCACAACCTACCACATTGTGGCTAACTTAAGAACTAACCACAATTGTGGATCCAATCTGCACGACCTACCACATTGTGGCTAACTTAAGAACTAACCGCAATTGTGGATCCAATTTGCACGACCTAACACATTATGGCTAAGTGAAGTACTATTCACAATTGCGGATCCAATGTGCATGACCAACCAAATTGTGGCTAACTGAAGAACCAACCACAATTGTGGATCCAATCTGCACAACCTACCACATTGTGGCTAACTTAAGAACTAACCACAAGTGTGGATCCAGTTTGCACGACCTACCACATTGTGGCTAACTTAAGAACTAACCACAATTGTGAATCCAGTTTGCACGACCTACCACATTGTGGCTAACTTAAGAACTAACCACAATTGTGAATCCAGTTTGTACGACCAACCACATTGTGGCTAACTTATGAACTAACCACAAGTGTGGATCCAATGTGCACGACCTACCACATTGTGGCTAACTTAAGAACTAACCACAATTGTGGATCCAATTTGTACGACCAACCACATTGTGGCTAACTTAAGAACTAACCACAACTGTGGAGCCAATTAGCATGACCTACCACATTATGACTGATTGAAGAACAAACAACAATTGTGGATCCAATCTGCACGACCTACCGCGCTCTCCGTCTCCTCCTCCTGCCCCAGCGAGCAAAGCCCAGCCCTCCAGCTCTCAGACCACCAGCAACACCGACCCCCTGGACGATGACGAGGACTTCTGTGAGATGGGGGATGCCGAGTGCGACATCCCGAGTGCGAGTGCTCAGCGGAGGCCATTGGGGTTGTAGAGATGGCCAGGCTTGCAGGTGCATCTTATCCAAATTGGCAGGTGCATCTTGCAGTAGAAGCAATAGTGTCTCTGGGCAGAGTACTATCAGACTTGAATGTCGGCCAGGAAGCGGTGCGTCTGAGAGTAGAAGCCGAAATTACAGGCAGTCCGTTCTTCCTGGGGGCAGTAGGCGAGACTGCCATAGATGCCGATGGAGTGGAGGTTCTGGCCGTGAAGCTTGTAGCAGTACAGCGCGATGCCCGGCTTCCCGCAGTCGGTGCAGAGGATGGTGTGGATGAAGAAGATATCCTGCCAACTGGTGTCCAGGCACAGGCTCCCATTCACTGTCTCGTGCATCTCTGATGACTGTTTGAATAGCCGCACTTTGGCTCGAACCACAGAGTGCCATTGCACTTCTGGTCCACAGATGGATGGTCCTGGTCATTACACTCGTACTGGAGCACCGCTGTAGGTGCAGTGCTGACGGGTAAGGGAGGTGCATGTGTAGAGAGCGGAGGACGTGGCTGAGCAAGCAGCTCTAGCCACAACACCATCTAGACTGCTCTCTCTGCCTCCTCCAGCGATATCCCACTTCAGTCTTCACCTAGACCAGCTTCTGAGCTCTTACCTGTGCACCATGTCCCATCTAGCCTCGCCTGGATAAGAATCCCTGTCTTCCCCATCTCACCCCACACAGCAGAACTCTACAATGGTTCCGAGTCGGGGAATTGAACCCCGGCCTTGTATGTAATGATTATGTCACAAATTATATGTAATGATTTCAAATCTATGCTTAACTTGAAATTGTTTGAGAAACCGCAGACTTGCCCTTTTGAGCACCGTATTGAACTTTCATACATGTAAATGTTACTTTTTCTTTCAGTCAGTTTGCCTCGCGGTCACCTATCACGTTTTGAACCTTTATACTTGTTTACCCTAGGAAGCAGTAGATGAAATGGAAAAGGGATGCAGGGCTTATGAAGGCCAGCTCCCCACAGGCTCTCAAAGGAGACCTTTTGAACCAATCGTGCAGGCATCCAATCAAAATTGGATGGCACCCGGGGACCAGGAGGCCAGCAGGAAAGCCTCCAGATCTGCCAAGCCAGACAGTCCCTTTCCCAGCCAAAGACCAACTCAGCTGTCCCAGTTGGCAAAGTGCAGTCAGTTGGCTACTGACCAATAGGGCAAGCCTATCGATTGCTGCCTCAAACTACACCATGGATGTTCTCCATCAATCTGTCTCCGTCAGAACTCAAATTTCGCCAGTAGAGCAATGGGCACATGCCTCTATCGCTGGTACTGTTGTAAGCAGAATTTTGAAAATCAATTTATGACCATTTTTTACCGACTATTGCAAGTAGGGCAAATTTTTGGCTTTTGATTTTTTGGCCAAACAGACTTTTGGCCTTTAAATACTATGAGCTTTTGGCCAATTTTTCATGCCATAAAACCAAGCCACAGCACTGTAAGCGGAAGCAGACCCAACAAACGCCCCTTTTTTGCTATGCCATCATGGCTAAAATCATAGAGAATAACATAGAGGGTTAACAGTCAATAAAGCAAAACCGAAGTGTTGGAGCAATAAATATTTTCACATTTTGAATTAAATTAAGGAATCAGTCCCATTCTGGTTCAGATTAAGCAACTCCAGCACAGCCTTCAGCCATAACTTGCCAAACTATCTGGTTCATGCATTGGCAGTGCTTATTGTCTTCCAGAGGTCGCTGCAATTTTTCTAGGTACACTGAACTAAGGTGCAAATTTCTAGTTGCTTGTAATGGCTACTGACAAGCTGCATGTTTCAATTAAAATGCACTTTAACTAAATTTAACAAGTATATGGCGCAAAGCGCAATAGGTGACCGCGGAGCGTATTCCCCTTCCACATTCACCTGTAGCAGATGCCAAAAACAACTGATTATTGATGCTATTGGCATGCGTGAAATTTGTCACTCAAGAGGGGAAGTCTGTGGTTTCTCAACCATTTTCAAAAATACGCACAGATTTGGAATCGGTATATATGACTTTTGAATCAAAAAACCAAAGTCTTCTGTACAATTCTAGGCCGTTCAGCTGCTACTGATTATTTATGCTATTGTTGTGCGTGAAAGTTTGTCACTCAAGATGAAAAGTCTGTGGTTTCTCAACCATTTTCAAAAGTAAGCATATATTTGGAATCGTTATATACGACTTGTGAACAAAAAAACGCAAGTCTTCTGTTCAATTATCAGCCGTTCAGCTGCTACTGATTATTAATGCTATTGTTGTGCATGAAAGTTTGTCACTCAAGATGAAAAGTCTGTGGTTTCTCAACCATTTTCAAAAGTAAGTATATATTTCGAATCGTTATATACGACTTGTGAACAAAAAAACGCAAGTCTTCTGTGCAAATCTCAAGATTAAAGGTGCTACAGCGCAAAAACGCTATATTACAGTTTTCAAGCCTTTCTACCCAAAAAAGTAATGTTTCAAATGCTCGGAAACCGGTTCCACCCCTCCAGATCTTCCTAAAATAGCATTACCTTTCAGGAAAAAACAAGTATATGGCGCAAAGCGCAATAGGTGACCGCGGAGCATATTCCGCCTTCCACATTCACCTGTAGCAGATGCCAAAAATTGAGGAATGTTTTCATGCATGAGTGAACCTTTTCTCTCAAAAGGGTAAGTTTGTGGTTTCTCTGCCAATTTCAAAAGTAAATACAGATTCAGAATTGGTATACATGACTTGTCAATCAAAAAACCAAAGTCTTCTGTGCAATTCTCAGCCATTCAGCTGCTACTGATTATTGATGCTATTGTCATGCATGAACGTTTGTCACTCAAGATGAAAAGTCTGTGGTTTCTCAACCATTTTCAAAAGTAAGCACAGATTTAGAATCGGTATATATGACTTGTGAATCAAAAAACCAAAGTCTTCTGTTCAATTCTCAGCCGTTCAGCTGCTACTGATTATTGATGCTATTGTCGTGCATGAAAGTTTGTCACTCAAGAGGGTAAGTCTGTGGTTTCTCAACCATTTTCAAAAGTAAGCATATATTTGGAATCGTTATATACGACTTGTGAACAAAAAAACTCAAGTCTTCTGTTCAATTCTCAGCCGTTCAGCTGCTACTGATTATTGATGCTATTGTTATGCATGAAAGTTTGTCACTCAAGAGGGTAAGTCTCTGGTTTCTCAACCATTTTCAAAAGTAAGCATATATTTGGAATCGTTATATACGACTTGTGAACAAAAAAACTCAAGTCTTTTGTGCAATTCTCAAGATTAAAGGTGCTACAGCGCAAAAACTCTATATTGCAGTTTTCAAGCCTTTCTACCCAAAAAAGTAATGTTTCAAATGCTCGGGGACCGGTTCCACCCCTCCAGATCTTCCTAAAATAGCATTTCCTTTCAGGAAAAAAAAAGTTTGTCCAAATCCGTTGAGAATTCGGCCGTGGACAGCATTTCCAGAAACATATACGTATATATATATATATGAGGACAAAAGTTGAGTAACCTCTATAGACAGCGGAGCGGCCCTTCGGGCCGCTCCGCGGTCAAAAATCATTTAATCCCCTTAAACCACCTAGAAACAAATGTATACTCATAATAACTGCAGTCTTACTAAATGTATCAGTGTTTCATCACGGAGGTCAATAGAACAGGAGCAAAAATTCTCCTATACCAACATATTATAAGTTTAAAGGCAAAACTCATAATGCTTCATAGTGGGAAATGAACTATAACCCTTGTAAACAATGAAACATCAGACTACTGGGTAGTCAAGTAACTGCCTTTTTTCATTCTATTGTTCATTTCTCAGCTGATTTGCATGAAAACTAGAGTTTTTGAGTTAGCAAAGACAGCAATATATGGAAATCAAATTAACCTATCTTCACGAAAGTACAGCCAGCAAGTGGAATTGAGACGTAGTGATAGAGACATAACACCATTAGACATTTATTTACAGTGGCGCATTCAAAAATAAATGGTTTCTGACCCTCATTAAATTGTATTTCAAAGAAACATTAGACACAGGAGTATTTGTAAAATCGCCAAATTTGATGCCGGGTTACATTCAGACCTATACATAATTATTGGGCAAATGCGGTTCAAAACGGACGTCACAGCTGCACGAATCTATTTGTCCGCATTTTTTTTATGCCCAAGAACGGCTCTGTAGCTTCTTTCTTTGACTCACAGCAGCCATCAACAAAATGTCATTTTCAACCCCTGTGTTATAACTTTTGGAGTTTTGCCTAGCAGCCCCCTTCCCAATGTTAAAGAGTTTTCCCTCCATTATATATACACCTCCATGGTTTCATACTTTAATGCATAATAAATGCACAGAAGATATGATAGCAGTGGTTTTTGTTAATCTTCTATATAATTATCCATGCTAAAAGAAAACCAGATGCTCTGCCTTTGTGGCTAATCAGGAAGCCACATAAAATGGGGCACGCCTACCCTCCATAACAGACATCCGGTGGTCAATTCTGGCCCAATTAGTACTAAAGATACTAATAGATGAGCAAAAAAGTGCTCTGCTGTGGAAAAACTGCCCTGCTATCAAAAAACGCACAATCTGCAATACAGCATCAGCAAACTGAGTTAGCAAGCAATGAATTTTTAGTCCCAATAACTCGGATAATCCTATCTCATCCATTTTGCAACATTTTAAACCAAAACTAATACTACGAAACAATCTGTAATCTATGCCAACTTGGCAACATTTGTAAAGTGCAAAACATTCCTTCCAAACTATCATTTGGTTTTCAGCAAAACTCTTCAGAAATTGTTTAAAAAAACCTTTCAAAACTGCTTAAAATCACTGAAAACTGCTAGCTCACTCATAGAGAAGTGATCACTGCAGGGCTAACAGTAGCAAAACAGAGTAACAGACCCATGTACACTTTACTCAACACAAATTTGTATAGGTACAAATTGGGGGTAAGAATGAAGTGTACCCTCTAGACTTTAAAGATGATGAAATGCCCCACTTCTCATCACAAATATAATTAATTTCCTCACCTTCCGAGCAAAGGCCCAGACTCAACATACAGGTACTTGAGTTTTTCTGCAACTTTGGTACACGAAATATTGCTTTTCTTTTCAACCAAGCCTCTTGCTTAGCGACTATACAAGAAGCTACTAAGTACACCAAAGCCTTATAAAAAGAAAATCATCATTTACTTCAAAAATTGGTTACTGCAAATCTGCAAATCTGCATATAATACTCACACGTAGCAAAACTAATGACAACACATAAATGTTTTTTGTTGATCTGAACAAGTATAGACCATAAAAGTGCAGAAGTTGACCGCAAAAACAACTAGTGCTTTTTACACTTATTAAGGTGACTCTTGGAAGAACAAAAAAAAATTGGCCAAAAACCCTCAATTTGGAGCCCATTACTATATATACATTTATATACATATATAAAAAAGATAGAAAAATAAGGCTACAATAATCAAAACTACATAATTGTCCATAAAATTTTTCGTGAAAAAGGGTAAAATTCCTATCAAGATTCACAGAAAATTCCATGAAAAAGGGTCAAAATGTTCTTTAAAACTGCAAGAGCTCGATGAAAAAATGTCAAGTTTTCACTAAAATTGCAAGAACTTTGTGAGAAAGGGTCTAAATTTCCTTTCAACATTGCAAGACTTTCATGTAAAAAGTCAAAATTCCCTTCAAAACCATCAAAATTTGCAAAAAGAATACTCACTCCCTAAACAAGTATATGGCGCAAAGCGCAATAGGTGACCGCGGAGCGCTCACACCTCCACATGTAGTAAAATCCAATAATTAAGGAAAAATTCTGCTGTGAAAGTTATCATTGCATCTCAAAAGGAAAATTCTGTGGTTTCTCAACCATTTTCAAAAGTAAGCACAGATTTGGAATCGTTATATACGACTTGTGAACAAAAAAACTCAAGTCTTCTGTGCAATTATCAGCCGTTCAGCTGCAACTAATTATTGATGCTATTGTCATGCGTGAAATTTTGTCACCCAAGAGGGCAAGTCTGTGGTTTCTCAACCATTTTCAAAAGTAAGCACATATTTGGAATCGTTATATACGACTTGTGAACAAAAAACTCAAGTGTTCTGTTCAATTATCAGCCGTTCAGCTGCTACTAATTATTGATTCTATTGTCATGCGTGAAAGTTTGTCACTCAAGAGGGCAAGTCTGTGGTTTCTCAACCATTTTCAAAAGTAAGCACAGATTTGGAATTGTTATATACGACTTGTGAACAAATAAACTCAAGTTGTTTGTGCAATTCTCAAGATTACAGGTGCTACAGCGCAAAAACTGTATATTGCAATGTTTAAACCTTTCTACCCAAAAAAGTAATGTTTCAAATGCTCGGAAACCGGATCCAGGATCCAAGCGGCACATTATAGCTTTCAGGAAAAAAAGTATGTCCAGATCCGTTAGAATTCGCCCGTGCCCAGCACTTGCAGATACCTATATATATATATATATGAGGACAAAAGTTCTGTAACCTCTATAGACTGCGGAGCAGCCCTTCGGGCCGCTCCGCGGTCAAAAATGAAAGATTACCTGACTCCATGGGCATTGGACTTGGGGGAGGTGTTTTGCCTAAAACATAAAGTAAGCCCTATGGCATAAAAATAACTAATATTTCAGTTCAATGAGTTCAATGATTAAGATGAAATATCAAAGCTTACAACCCTTTGGGGGAGGCGAGATCATGTCCCTGATCTTGCCAAAACAAATACCTCTACCTCTACTTCGGTGTCCACAACAATTTTGGCAGTATCCACAGCCATGCCCTTCTACACAAATTTGGCCACAAATGGCATTCCACAACTTAAGTGGTTTCCTACACCGCCACAAATGCTACCTTCTCAACTTTGGCAACTTCGACAGTAATTGCAATGTCTGTCAGTTCTGCATCCACCACTTCTGCAACATCTGCTGATATTTCAGCAACTGCCTCCAATTCCTCAACAGTGACGAGGATTTCAGCCTCCTCCACCACATCAACCTGCTGCATCAGCAACTCCTGACTCTGTCATCACATCTGCTATGACAACCTCTACTACCACTACGTCCTCAGCAGTTACCACTACAGGAACTTTGGCAACTTTCACCTCATCCACAATACTTCAGCGACTGCCACCCTTAACTCAACTGCAACCAGCTACACAGCCTCTGTTACCTCCAACACCATCATCACTACCATCACTTCCTAGACTTCTGTAGACACAACTATCACCACTTCCGCAGCATCCATCACCCCAAACTGCCACAACTTTGCATTGGCTACTATGGCAACTGCTATCCCTCTGCAGCATCTTCAGCTTCTACCACAACTTCGAATTTGGCAACAATCATCACTTCTGCAGCTACCTTAGCATTTGTAGCATCTATCGCTTTTGAAACATCCACCACTTCCACATCTATCACTTTGGAAACTTCCACCAGTTCCACATCTGTCTCCTCAACTTTAGCCACTTCCACACTCATTGTCTACACAACTTCCACCACATCTCCCTCTACAATTTCGATCAACTCTTCACCACAAATCAATTCACAATGGTCATAATTTGGTCAAAAACAGACAAAAGCCAATAAAAAATCATCAAACAAAAAACGAACTTTAGTTCGTTAATTTCCCAAGTTCAATGTTGCTGATTACTATTCACTGCTTATATTTCTTGGGGGAGGTGAGGCCCTGGCTCTAACATGCTATTCAAAACTATGAAGAAATATAAGTGTTCTGCCATAGATGATGGCCATATGATGGTCCAGCAGAGACCTTGACAATTAGCCATCGAGAGGCCCCATCTGCCTCAAGGCTTCTTAAATTGAAATTCGTAGCTATATTCATTAAAGTAACGTAGTTCTTGTAGAGCTCTTAAGGTAGCTTTTGTGAGAACTCCCTTCTTATGTCCATCTCAGAAAAGCTCCCTTAAGAAGACCACCTCTGGTCTTACAAGGTTGAATATTCTTGTTGTGCTGACTTAGATGAGGCTGCAATTATCCCCCCATTCCCACCTTCACTTTCACCACGTCGGCAACAGTGGCAACTGTGACATCTACCACCACCTCCTCAACATCTGCAACTTCGTCCTCTTCTACAACTTCTGCTTCTGCAACTGCGGCAAGAACCATCACGTCAGTAGCACTCTCAGCTACAGCAGTCACACCTACACCTGCAGCAGCTCTGGCTCCCTCGGCATCTGCCTCCCCTGCCACCACAACCAAGGATGGACGGCAACTCCTGCAGCATCCACAACTTCCACCTCCACTACCACATCATCTACTGCAGCAAGAACTGCAACTTCCAGTCCAGTCAACTTCCTGCTGCCCGTCAACGTCGTCTGCCCATCCCCTGCTTCCCGTCAACGTCGTCTGCCCATCCCCTGCTGCCCGTCAACGTCATCTGCCCCTCCCCTGCTGCCCATCAATGCCGCCTGCCCCTCTCCTGCTGCCCCTTACCCTGCCCCCTTCTCCCTTGAATGTTTAGTCTGTAGCCTCATTCTGCCCTTCCCTGTGATAGTGATTGTCAAATCTTAAAAGTGAACTTGTTAAGATTTTGGGGGAGGTGTAGAGAGCGGAGGACGTGGCTGAGCAAGCAGCTCTAGCCACAACACCATCTAGACTGCTCTCTCTGCCTCCTCCAGCGATATCCCACTTCAGTCTTCACCTAGACCAGCTTCTGAGCTCTTACCTGTGCACCATGTCCCATCTAGCCTCGCCTGGATAAGAAACCCTGTCTTCCCCATCTCACCCCACACAGCAGAACTCTACACATGCGACGTCCTCAAAGAGCAGGCCAAAGAATGGAATTTGGCTACTCCCATCAATGCATAGAGGAGAAACGACGTCATTGCTGACATCCTGCTGATGGTTCTTGCCAGTGACCCTGTCTCAGCTCATCATTAGTTTACAGATGAAGAGCTGGATGTTGATGAGGGCGGCCTGGTCCAGAATGAGCTGGAGGCAAGGATCGTGAACCATGATGACAGTGAAGGCAAGGGTGAACACTCTGTCCACCTATCCATACCACACCACACCAGCTTGTTCAGATCAGCCTCCACGAAAGTCTAGGTCATATTCCAGGTCCACGGTTCTGGGTGCCATCGGGTAGGCAGGATGGGGCCTGGACAGTGGTGCTGGCACGAAGTGGGAGGCAGAGGTGATCCAGCCTGCGGACGATGTCCTTCTCCACGCAGAGCTCTACGGCTAGGTAGAAAGTCTCCCGGTTGAGCTTCTATACTTGTGGCCGAGGCCAGACTGCAGGATGCAGCTGGTAAAGCTGGGCCATAGGGGTTTCTTCCCAATCGTAGCTGGTGTCATGGGTGGCAGGCAGAGCGAATTGGTTGGCCAGGTAGCTGGGCAGGGTGCAGACGCTGCTGTCCAGGTGCACATTGAGATCTGGCAATCTATCCATGATCTACTAGTGCACTGGAGTGCTGCGTTTGCTTTTGCAGAGGGGAAAGTAGGGTGGGGATGGGGGTGAGAGATTTTCTCTTCACTCCATTCACCAACACACCCGCAATCTCCAACTTCTTCTCCAGTCACGCCTCCATCTCAGACACGTTGCGCTTCTCACTCATGTTTCCTGCCCTGCTCCAATCATCCACCCCTACGCCCCAATTTCCCTTCCCTATATGCGCTCCTTTGAGCTCCGTTGTGCTCAAAA
>JASANA010005314.1:0-37268 GCA_030248095.1 Ptycholaimellus sp. GST1_10
GGGAGCTATTCTTTGAGTTTTGTTTGAAAACGAACAACAAACAAAAAACAGAAAACGACCAACAAGAACGTATGCTTTGAGTTTGGCTAAAAACAACGGTTTGAAAGCTGTCTATTCTTTGAGTTCTGCCTCTTCTTTGGGCGTTTTGTGTGTTGTTGGTTTGTATGGGCGCCCTCCTAGCCTACCCGTGCCAGTGCCTAATTTTGCGCGAGCCCCTTTCTTTCCAGCACACTTATAGCAGGCTTGCAAATTTGGTGATTCAGGAGTTCACTACAAATGGAAAAGATTAGAAAGGACAGTGTTAGTTTGTTTTCTGCAAGATTTGGATGCTGGAAAAGACTGCATTTGAAGATTACATTGCTGCTGGAATTGGTCTATGATAAGCGTGAGGAGCTATACTCTGGACAGCTCGGAAAGCGGCTGAGTAGCGGGCAGATTATGACGGCAGCAGTTCGGCGAAAGGCAAAAGAGGACGTCTCATCCAGCCTTGAGGTATACTTTTAAATTGGGTAGGCATAGAAAACCTTTGAGAAAAACTTAACAAAGAAAATTCTAAAGTTTAAGGAAAAATTGTTTAGGCTATGGGCATTTTCAAACGCAATGGGCAACCGCACAACTGGGAGTCAGTCCGTGGGATTGTTCACAGAACCTACGAGTCTGGCCGGGTTCAAATTTTATCTTTCTTCAGATTGATTCAATGTAGAGATTTGAAGAAAATTCATTTTAAAACATCAACAGTAGAACTGGAATTCTTGTGGAAAGTTTGAAATATTTAGGAAAAGTACGCTCACAACCAAAAGTCTGGTTCAGACAATCGACCACTGACAAGAAACAAAGAGCTTGCCATGGGCATAATGGGCCCTCGGCCATATCAAATCGCTGGAGCCTCCGTTGGTCTTTTACCAAGTGAACTTATTCCCATTGAAATTAATTTAAAAAATATAGGTCAAAGATTCCCTGGGCGTTTTCTGTGGAAGTGGAGAATCGGAAGAGACGGTGGGTGGAGAGGAAGTGAAAGAGGAGGAGGCCTCAGACGGCTACATCGTAGATCACCAGCCGTCCACTTCGAAGGCCATTCCCCAAGAGCACAGTTCATGTTTCTATTTTTAGGCCGTAAATCCAAATGCCTTTGAAAAATATTTAGAAAATTGGAGAAAAATTCACTGATAAAAAGGAAACACAAAAGTAGTAAAACACTAATATTTTTTGAAATAATGAAATACACAATTTGTGACAAAATTGTAGTCTCTGCAAAGCGTGCTGGTGGGGGTGGAGTGTCAGCGCCAAAGAAAGGCCGCTGGAGCAGCTACAACGCAGATTGGCCTTCCACGCCGGAAGAGAAGGATGAGCTGGTGGGTCGACTCTTTCGGATGGGACAAGCACTTGAGTCCATCCGAAAAAGCAGTTACCCTTTAGTTTTTGGCAATCTAATTTCCTATAAAAAATAGTTAAAATTAAAGCTTTAATAGCTCTTTTTATTATGATCGAGTCAATTTTTTGGAGAAACAATTTTTATTGTAGCAGCCAATTATGGCAATAAAGAGAGCAATCTATGCAGATTACACGCATCCCTGGCTGGAGAAAGAGTTGGAGGAGGCTGGTTGTGTGCTGATGCAGACGGGCTTCTTCATCCCAGACTTCAGCCGCGGTTCTCAGCAGGGCAGCAAGCTCATACAGGCAGAGCGTTGCCCTTTGTCTCAGTGAATTCTGCTTCTGTGCTTTGCCTGCATTTATTTTGGAGCTTTGTTTTTTTCAACTATTTTGTTGAGTAAAAATTGGACTATACTGTGATTAATCTTAATTTTAAGCGTTATTACGCGGTTAAAATAAAACATACACAACAATACAGAAGATGCAAAACATGATGAAAGTTTAAGTAATGGTGGAAGATGAGTGGGCCTGGGGCATTGCGGACTTTGCCCCAGATGAGGTGCTGCATCCAGACCCAGATCCGTGGGATGTTGGTGGAGATGGTGGAGTGGGAGGAGGGGGACGGCGAGGACGCCAATATACAGCTCGCCTCCGCCCTTTCGAAGATCTAATGGAGGATGACTGGGCGTTCAGTCGACATTTCCGCCTCTCACGGCCCATGGTTTTCTTTGACATTAGTATAAAAAATTAAGCTATAGCATTAAAATGGAAAAAATCAAATGGGATTGGAAAAAAATTTTAAGGTAGACACACTGGTGGACTGGCTAACGGAGCACCCGGCGATTTGGGCTCCGCCGCGGCAAGGTACTCGCTGGCCAATTGATCCTACTTTCGCTGTTCTCACAACCTGCCAAGCCCTTGCTCACTCCACATTCCACTATGCCCACGTAAAATTCCTGGCCCATTTTTCAATCACACATATATAAAAGTGATCTCTGTTTCAGCGGCCAAGTCTTGGGCTGTCATCCACTCCAGCTTTCAAAGCCCAACTAGCCTTTGAGAAGGTGATCGAGGACCATCTGGCTCCACTTTTCATCAACTGGGGGACAGAGGCAGAAGTTCGATCGGAAATGACTGCATTCTTCGGCAAGTATGGCTTCCCACGGGTATAATTCTTTTGAGCAAATCGAAAAAGCATATGGGGTATGATACCTAAGGGATAGTGCTAAGCTTGGGAGGGGATCAAACTCCATGAAGGGACAAGAAAATCTGTCAGTTCTTTTGCGATTCAGGTGATCGGCTGCATTGATGGATCTTACATCCCCTGTTTAGTCCCTAATGGAGAACCACGAGCCCCGTTCATCAACAGAAAGGGCTACCGGAGCATCAATGCCTGCTTTGTAAGCAGCGTTGATCACCGCTTCCACTACTGCAATTCAGGGTTTTCATTTAATACTTTTAAAGCTACCAGAAATATATTTTTATGAAAGTTTTTCGAATCAAGATACAATTTTTAAAAATATTTCTAAATGGCGTATAAGTGGCCTAAACGTAAGGTTTGATTGCCAGATTTCCGGGGTCAAGTCATGATGCCTATGTACTCCGGCGTTCCTCTCTCTTCCAGCGCTTCAATGAGGGCCGTCTCCCTCATCCTCAAGGTACTTTTATCTTGAAGGGGGCGCCACATGAAGCGAGATAACTAAGTTGCTACAGGGCCGGCTGCTAAAAACAAACAACTTTTTTAATCAACTATAACTCATGATGTACTGAATATTTCAAGACCACAATTTATTACCCTATACGTCAAAATAGTTGCCCAATTTGTGTTAAATTTGTGGGCCAAGCGGATTTAATTTAAGGGATTTACGATCGTTTTTGTAATGTGGGTAATGTTGTACCTATTCACTACAGAAATTTGACTATATTGACTATATCTCTAAAATGACGTTTTATTTCATAAAATTCGAATCAAAATTGCAAATATATATTTATGAAAATATATTTCAGGGATTTGAAATGTTGACTCACATTACAAAAATGGTCATAAAGCCATTGCATTGATTTCGCTTGGCCCAAAAATTTAGCACAAATTAGAATATTATTAGACGCATATGTTGACAAATTTTCGTCAAAAAATATTAAGTACATTTTGAGTTATAGTGGATAGAAAAGATGCTTGTTTTTTAGCAGGCGGACCTGTATGTAAAGTTTTCAGGGGTCCTCCTGGGTGATGCTGCCTATCCTCTGCTTCCTTGGCTGATGAAGGAAGTTCGCCCTGGAATCCGAGAGGAAGAAATTTGCTACAACCGCGCCTTCCTTGTTGGTCGGCAAAGCGTGGAATGCTCGATTGGTTAATTGACCAAAAATTGTCTTGCATAAGCCTAAATTGCGGCAAGATTGGAGGGAAGCTGTACAATTGCTGGTGGGCCTTGCGGCATCCGCTTCGCGGCAAGTCTCTGGAGATCAACTCCCGCCGCATCCTTGCCGCTGTCAGCCTCTACAATTTCCGGCGAGCTGGAGGCCGGTGGGGCTTTGGTGCTCCGCTGGGTGCAGTCTACGGAGATCAAGACGAGCCTGAGCCTGGACAGCCCCAATGGTCTTTTCTTCTAGATCTTGCCAAACATTTCCTTCATCTTACCAATTTTAGGGCCGCAGAAGCTGCTTGCGGTGATGGCGATGAGGTTCCACCCATCCGAGCAGTCGATGCTCAGCAAGCCATTGTTCAGCACTTTGCCCAGTGATGCCGTTGCTGTATTCACCGTGCTTATGTTGTTCCTAATTGGCTGTTCTGAGACAGATGGGCGGAAGAAATGCTTTGGTTGGGCTCAAACACTACAATCCAAAGTTTATAAGTCGCAGCCTAGCCTACACTTATGGTTTAAGCCAGAAAAAACGAACAAAAACCGAGGTAAGGCTGTTTGGTCTGTTCGTTGTTCGTTTTCTGTTTGTTGTTCGTTTTTTTGGAAAAAACGGTTACAAAACGGTTTTTTGTTGTTCGTTTCTTGTTTCCAACTCAAAGAATACGATCTCATGTTTGTTGTTTGTTCGTTTGTTGTTTGGGCTCTGCTCAAAGAATAGGTTCCTTTCCAAATGGTTTCCAAACCATTTCCAAACGGTTTTATCAGCTCAAAGAATAGGTCCCTGGACAACGATTTCGAAAGCGCTGCGGAGATCAAGCAATGCCATGCACTGCCTCATTGGGTGCGACAGCAGGCCCTGTCGGAGGAGCGTTGTGTCATCTGCAGGTCTACCGATATCAGTATTGCCATGACCTCATCGGCTTCCTAGACCGGCTCTATTGCCTCCAGAACAAATACAATCCCAAGGCGGAGGTTGGCTTTGAGTAAGGTTCATGGAGAGTAGAAGGGCAGTTGCTTGATTGCAGTGCAATATGTATGATGAGGAGGGTGATCAGTACAACTACTTCCCGCACGAGGATGAGGAGGATGAGGAGGGAGTGTCTGTGCCAAATACGACCAAGTTCTGGGCCAACAAGGCTGCCAAGCCTGCTGGAGCGGGGAAGCGGCATTGGAAGGGCTTGCAGCAGGCGGAAGCTCTGTCCAGCGACTTGTTCAAGGCTGACACTGGTGGCCAAGGATCAGCACCGGCAGAGGCAACAGCCATTGATGGCATGGGCATCATTGCTTCTGCGCATCAGATCGACAGTGAGGTTGGTGTGAAGTTTTTTTTTCGGATTTTGCCACAGTGTATGCGTATGAATGAGTTGTCATGTATACACATGTGCATGAAAAGTTGCATGGTTGAATGTGAATGGTGCTGTGTTGTCATAGGAGTATGTGGACGTGGAAGGGCTGGACGGTGGTTTCACTGATGAGATGGGTGAGGTATTTTGGATGGGTGCTTTGTGGCAGTCTGGTAAACATATGTTGATTTTTAGGTGCTTTGTGGACAAATCTTTGCTCCTGCTCCTCCCTGGCGTAATCCCTTCCTCGCTTTCAATGACGCTCCGTCTCTGCCTCACGCCATGCGCAGTCAAGAGGTTGGTGGGTGTTTGATGGGTGTTTGTTTGCCGCAGAGTTTTGGTGTTAAGGTGCAGGAGGCCGATGAGGGTGCTGTCTTCAACTTCTTCGCTGGACTTCCTGAGCCCAACTTCATTCGTCGATCACTGAGCAAAGAGCTGGCAGCAGCTGGGGTTGGGAAGCTTTGTTTTGTTTTTTGTTTGAGTATTTTGCAAACAGGTTATGGGCATTGTTTGCTAATAGTATCTGTCGATCATAGGAGGTGGGTGCTGGAGAAGAGCAAGAAGGTGCTGTTGCTGAAGTGGCATCTGCTAAGACTGCTCAGTCCAGCATCCCAGATCTCAGTCCGAGCAAGGACCAAGAGCAGGTGGTGGAATTTGCCGCAGAGTTTGTGATGTACAACTTTTTCAATTATAGGAATCGCATGCCATTGCTGAGGGAGCACTGACCAGTTCACAGCCTCTTCTCAGTCATCGAGTCCATCGTCTGCCCGTGCAAGGACCATGAGCAGGTGGTGGAATTTGCCGCAGAGTTTGTCAGTATTTTTGCTTCTTTTTCAGAGCGTGACCGCCCCATTGGTGGTGCATGGGCTGCGCATTGAGGAGATCAAAGGCCGCCAGAAGGAGATATCCGCCAGCTCTGCCACCCAGCCATCCCCTGTGGATTCCAACGCAGTGGAGCTCAATGACAGTGCTACTGGGATGGCTGACCACAGCCTGGTTTTGCATGTCCATGTCTTGGTTGTTTTGTTTAGGGTTAGAAAAGTTGTAGGTTGAGCATGAGGTGGCCTGCATTATGGCGGAGTTGGTGAGTCAGGCTTCCCCATCGAATGCCTCTGTTCCCAGCCTTCTCTCCCTTTCCGAAGTCGCAGCTCAGGTTCAGCCGTTGGTGGAGGTTTGTGTCCTTCTTGTGCTGGATTTTTTAATTTTGCCGCAGAGTTTGTTAGTTGATGTTGGCAATGAGCAAGGCCAGTTTGAGTTGTGATTGGGTTTGTAATTGATTGATAGTTAAGGATGATGCTGAAGTGGCCAGCATTCTCGGGGCCGTTGCACAGACGCCACTCGAGCCTCTCACCGTCCAAGCTCAGCTAAATGTTTCTTTTTCATTTTTTGTCACCCTTGAGTAAATTTGCCGCAGAGTTTGTGACTGTAATTTAGCGGAAACGACGTGCATCTTGGGTGGCGGGTGTTGATGCAGAGAAAGAAGTGGTGTGCTGTCGGCCTGCCTCTGTGGCTGGGAAGAGCATTCTGAAGCCTCCTAAGATCAAGAAGACTGAGCATGGGCGCTCTGTCCATTTCTCTGTTTGTTGGTGTCACTCTTTGATTTGTCGTGACATTGGATTAATTCCAGGTGCCGCCTGGCATGGTGCCAAAGGAGCGGGAGGCCTACAACATTGGCTACGCCCGTGGTGGCTGGTGCAGCACCTCAGCGCCGCACACTCCCAAGATTCATGAGCTGGTGGGAATTTGCCGCAGAGTTTGTGGGTTTCAATGCTGGGAAATTGGAGGCAGCGTCTCCTCCACTGAAGTCTTCGGGCCAGCTCATTGCAGAACAGAAGCAAGCACTTGAACTTTGCAAGGCCCAAGTGCTGGAGCATCTTGGACTTGACATGGCTCTGTTTTCTTTAGCTTCACAGAGTTTATTTTTTGCATGATGGTTTGCTCTAGGGATGGACTAGAAGCAGAGTCGTTGCAGTGAACTCATCGTCAAGCTAGCCTCAAGAAGCCATGTCGCCTTTTTGATTATTCTCTTTGTGAGTATTTCCAATGCTTGGTGTCCCGGAAAATGCTATTCACATTGGATCTCTCTCTCTTGCCTGCATTCATATTTTGCCATCGTTGGAGGTCTTTTGGGCTGTTTGTGGGATCTTGGCTGGAAAGAAAGAGGCCTCCCTTGTCCTTAGGTGACAAAACGATGGGAACAGAGCAAGGAGGCCTGCATTGGTGGTGCTGGGAAAAGTTTGAAGGTCACTTGTGTACAATAGGCGAGCAGAGCATGTGATGTAGGCTTGGTTTGGGTTACAGGTTATGCCATTTTGCCAATAGATTTGTTAGTCATTGCTGGGATTGGAATATATTGGAGGAGCAGGTGAATGGATTTGGATGATTTTTTTGCATTCGCCATTGAACTTTTGTGTTGGAATTTGCCGCAGACTTCAGTGTTGAGGATGTTCACTTGGCTGTGTCTTCCTTGGAATCTCAGGGGCGTTTCTGAAATGCACTGATGCTAGGGGCAGGTTTGACTGAGCGGATGAGTTACAGTGCAGTGTGTTAGTGAGGCTGAGGGATAGCTTGTGCGCAGAGAGAAGAATGGCAGCAGCGATGGCAGCTGGCTTCAACGTCATTCGTTTCTTTGACACCTGGGAGTGGGAGGAGGTGGATGGCTCCACCTGGCATCGCGAGACCATGTGGGACAACCTCCGCAGCTTTGTTGCTGAGCAGATAGTGGTCAAGGGCAACTGCTGGTGGCGAGTGGAGGAGGTCTACGAGCAGGGCCATCATGGGCCACTGACGATGAAGATGGAGGAGCAAGGCATCAACGATGGCAAGGACCGTGTAAGTTTAAGTTTTTTTGTTTTGATTTTGCCGCAAAGTTTGTGGGTGGGAATTCGCCACAGAGAATGTGTTTGGAGGTTGACAAGTGGGTCTTCGGACTGGGAGGGATGGCTGACTTTGTCTCGCACAAGGTGACGTGCTTTGCAAACGGGCTGGAGAGCAAGATCTTCAAGGACTACGTGAACGAGATGATGATGGAATTCCATGGGACAATGCAGGTTTTCTAGCACTTTTGCTGCATAGGTTGAATAGTATTTGACAAGAAGAATTTGTAGCAGGGTTTTGCTAATGAGAATTTAGATTGAGGTGCCACGTCATCTGCGCCCCGACAATCAGATGGTGGAGCAGCAGGTGGTGGTTGAGTTCGATCCCATCACAGCGTTGCACAAGGTCTTCTTGATTTATGGGACTTAAGGCTATTCTGGAAGTTATGTTTTTGTAGGAGAAGCAGAATCCCATGCAATGAAGACCAGGCTTTTAGTGTTCATTTTTAGATCTATTTCTTTTGGAAAATTTGGTTGAAACTCTGTATTGGTGGATGATCTGCTTTGCTGCATTGCTCTGATTAGGTTTTTTTCCTGCTATCAAGTTTCAATGTTTTAATCATTCCAATGTTTTCCTCATTGCTGACAAAATTTGCTCGTATAATTCAGTCTTGTATTGTTGTTTTGCTCTTCAGAGAGGTGCTTTTGACAAAGTCCATGTTTGAAATGATGTAATGGTCATTCGAAACAGTCTGCTTGATTAGTAGAAAATTGCAGAAAAATTGATGCGCAGCAATTTTACAGTCAGGGCCTCTTTGTGTGAGGTTATGGGTTAGTGGAGCGTGGGCAGGATTGGGGGTAGAGATGTTGGTGTACATGGCTGTGCATGCCAGCCAGCCATGCCAGCCAGCCAGCCATGGGCTCTTACATGCATTCACTGCCTTTATCTGATGGCAGTTTTTTGGTGCCTGCCTTGCGGTCCCACCTTTGTGCTTATCTCCCTTCCCAGGCACAACATTCCCGCCAGGTTTAGTTGAGATCTTATCTCCTTGCCTCTGCAGGAATTTGCCGCAGAATATTTTGCTCTAAACATTGGCTTGTACTGGGCTTCACGGCTATCAGTGTAAACTCCCATTGCAATTCCTATTTCCAGCAACCAGTGCTGTGCATGAAATTTCCTAAAGTTTAATTTGCATGTCTGCGTTTGAGGAGAAATAAGCACAACACAGAAATTACATTCATTTGGGCAGCATACATAAATGTGGTATTTGCAACATGGCCTATGGGCCTTGCAGGAGACTGTTTCGTTGTAGTCAAAACACGGCATATTCTGCCCCACCCTCCCCATTTCTTCAGAGGGAGAACGACCATCTATTATTTCTCCCCTTCTTGCAGTGGCATTGAAACTTCGAAAGGGGGGGCGAAAAGAGGTAGGGCTTGGGGGGGCAGGGGGGGGGGGGGGAGGGGCAACTTTCTGTCCAAATGGAGCAACCAGCATCAACTGGTATCTCACCACAGTCTCTAGCCTTTCCTGCGATTTGTTTGGGAGTTGGAATCTTCTGACAGCGTCACCGCTTTCATTCAAAGTCTCTATTTGATTTTGTAGCGTGAAAATGTTCTTTGAATGTGTTATTTGATTTTGCCGCAGAGTTTTATATTTCCCTTCCGCCATCAATTTCTCAATATTTGAAGGAATCTCCCCTCATCGGCAGTCAATGGATAGCTTTCTCATCACCCTGGAAGAACCACGGAAGGAGGAGGAAGAGAAGCGGGGCCTCATTGAGGGAAAGGACAGACGCAGCTACCAGCATTGACTGAATGCCTTCCAACATCTTCAGCCAATCCGCCAGCAATATGGCCCAAACTCACATTCTCAAAGTCCAGCGCATGGCCCCATCCACCAAGCATCTATACCGTTGGCCATTCCGCTCTTGCAAACCATATTTTCTTTAGGCTGTTGATGCTCATCTTTTTCGGTAGAATATTAGGTCTTCTAATGATTGGTTGGTTGGCCTAAATATTCTCAGTTAAAAAAAGGTGTTTAATTTCCACAGAGTTTTGTTTCTCCCTTTCAATGACCAACTCCAATTGACTGAAGAGCAACTGACTAACTAATGGGATTCATTTTGCCAGCAAGAAGAACTGGGAAACAAAGGCCTATGCAGTTTAGCTGGCTGCGATTCTCATGAATCATGGTTTCACTCAGCAATTCACATCAATTGGTTCCATTACTTTTATCTTGGCAAAACTTTTCCACTGAATGCTACGTGCAGAATGGGAGTGTCGCAAGGTTCATGAGGCCAGCTTCGATCTCTCTTTCGGTGCATGCTGAGTGCAGAGTCAATCTGACATGAGGCTCAGGAGGCCAGCATCCAGAATTTTATCAGCAAAAAGATACTACTTTTGTGCGAGAGAAAAATGGCAAATGAAAAAGTAGAGCCCATGCAGGATAAGCCCAAGCTGTCAATTCCGAACTGCTATGCAAACAAGGACAATAACAACTTCTGTCTCATCGTGGAGGAACAGACGCTCTGGTTTTGCAAGGTTGGCCCCTGCAGTGCAGCTCAAGCGGGAAAAATGTGGGCTCATTTGTAGTTCAAGTTGATTGCTACAAGCCAAATCTTGGATTTCCTTGTGTTCAGCGACTTTGATGAGGCCAATCAAGGCTATGCATCACTTCCAGAGAAAAAGTTTGCTATAGCTCGCATCTTTGCAAATGGCTCATCTTCCCTCCAGGAATTTGCCGCAGAGTATTTTGCCTCATAGTTCCTTAGGGATCTTTTTCTGCTGTTTTTCCATTCATTTTGAATTGAAAGGATGGAGTCTCCAGATCAAACTGCACCTAAGGAATCTCCATATCAAACGGCTGGATCCTGGTTACCTCTTTATTGTTATGGCTCTGTTCAAGTTCATGAAAAATAGATTGGAAGCCACTGCCAGGCCAGGGAGACTACACGCAGCCCAAGGGTCTGGAAGGCGGGCATCCAGGCCAGAAGCTCAAGGGCAGCCGAGCTGGAGACGTGGTGAAAGAGAGCGGCGGCAACGGAGGCAAGGACAAAGCCACTGCGAAAGCTGACCAAGAGGAGAAGGAGAACTGGGGCCGTGGAGTGAAGTGCAAGGACTCGGCAAAGGCAGAGCAGGAGGACAAGCAAGGCGGGGACACCAGCGGCTTTGTCTTCGGGAAGGGCAAGGGCAACTACGGCGGCAACGGCGAACAGCGCAAGGTGGCCACCACTGTCCTGCGCGGGAGCAACATCAAGGAGGGCCACTACTGGACTGCGGTGCCAGTGTCCAAGGTGCTGAAGGAGCAGGAGGAGCAGCGCCAGGCGGAGCAGCACAAGGTGGAGGAGTACCAGGCGGCAAGCAAGGAGGAGGTGCGGAAGCTGCTGGCCTGCGAGGTCGACCATGAAGGGTGGCACATCAGCACCAACTGGCACAACGTCAAACCCGAGCACCTCGCCCACTACCACCAGGACTGGTTTGACAAGGTGAGCACCCTCCTTGGACTCTGGTTTCCATGGTCTTCCCAATAGGAGGGATGGAATTTAGTAGGTAGGATTAAATAGGCATTCAGAAGCCCAAAAATAAAATCCTCTGTAAAACTCTGCTGCTAAATAGTCTGCGGTAAATTCCCGGAGGGTTGAGGTGGTGGTGGTTGTGTCCGACAGCTTGTTCCATGGCCTCAAAGCGTGGAACTTCTCCCCTCAATCGGGCCCCATCTGGTACCCGGCGCTCATGTTTGTCTCCAAGTGTGGCGCATGGATGGCGGATTTCAACACTGCCATGGAGGCGGTGCAAAAGGTCCAGTCTCCACAATATGCTAATGTGAGCGATGAATGGGAGCATTGAAGCAGGTGGTGAAGGACGCAAAGCGGATCACCACAATCATCTCCCTGTTGGGGACAAACGATTGTTGTCGGACGCCGGCACGCATGGCCCAGCCCGTCCCTACCCCCGCCCAATGTGCTGAGCTCATGGTAGGCCACTGGATCAGCAGTTGGAAGGAGTTAAGAAGATTATTTCGTGCAGGGAGACTGGGCGATCAAACTGCGGGAGTTGGACATCATGTTGTACCAATTCTCGCCCCTTCCTGCGCCAGTACAAGGCCGCTGGCTGCACCAAGGAGAAGCAGAAGGACATGGAGGTGAGTGAGAGGGATTAGGCTGATGAGACAAATTAGGCCTAGGATTTTGCCGCAGAGAACATTTAAGACATATAATTTTATTAACGACATATAGGCAACTGCTATGGCTAATTCCACAAGTTGACAATGCTGCTAGCAGACTTAAGGTGTAACCGGCACAAAAACCAGAAAATTGCCGCATAATTTGTCTGCGGCAAAATCTCAAGAGACAATTTTCAATACTACCAAAACTACAACCATCTGAAGGTCCTATTCTGCTTTCCTCTTTCTTGGAGACTAGAAAGCAGAAGAAGGGCTTTTGGAGCCAGAGTTGGTGAAGCTGAAGAACATCCTTGTCCGCATCACTGCCAAGTATGACGCCAAGATCACTGAGATCAACCGCAAAGTGTGTGCCCACCACAAAGGCAAAGCTACCTTGCACAGTGACTGGGCCATTGCCCACTTCAAGGGCCAAGGTAGCTGTTCTTCTCACTTTTTTGGTAAAGAGCAAAAACTCATTGATTCTCTGCAGTGAACAGCTTCCTGGCCAACATGGCCATCTACGAGTACATGATCACTTGGGTCGGGGGCATGAACAAGGCCCGCCTCAGTGGGGAGCTCAATCCCTACTGCTTCATCCTCACAAATACCGATACTGTCAAGGACATCGCTGGCTGAATCATCGGCATGTTTGAAAGCCCAGTACTCTATCTTTATCCCGCCTCTTATCCTTTTTCTTCCCAGCTTCTTTGGATCATTTGAGCAAGCACTGTAGGAAGCACTAATTGCAGATGCTGTGGGAGCACCTTGTATGGGAAAGCACCAGCTGGGTCATTGCTGAACTATGACTGGGCCAAAATCACCAAGATCTACATCGCTGTCAGGCGGAATGACATCTACGTCTGCGAGTGTGATGCCGGGGCCCCCGGCATTCACACCTCCATCCAAGATGGTCTGGAGACCTGGAGACCTCATTTACACTCATTTCCAGTTTCCATAGTCAAAGACCCTCAATGCAGTCCCTGTGCATGGTGCAGTGGGGCCTGGAGCACGTCAGGAAACCACCGCCAAGCACCGCGTTCATGCGAACATGCTCAAGAGGAGCCTGGCTGCTACAAAGAACATCGAAAAGACAAAGGCGAAGAAAGTGCAGTGGGTGAAGAATGAGGTTGGCATTTGCTTTTGAATGAGCATTACTGAAGCGGGTTATTGTTGAGGAGCGTAAAATGTCTCTTCTCTGGCGTTTCCTTCTACAGCTGAAGGAAGATGGTTTGACGCTGCCTTTCCGCGAAGGCTGCGACCCGGACATCAACCCTGCGGCTGCCAAGCAGCGACCCCGACTTGCTGTCCCACAGGTTCATTTGTGATGTTTTTAAAAGTTTTTGGGCGAAAGAGACTGGTTGAGAATGGTTGTTGGAGTTTTGGGGCGAAAGAGACTGGTTGAGTGGTTGAGGGTGATTGATTGAGAGTGTGAATGAGCCTGAGTGGGTAGAGTACATCGAGAAGCTGGATGAGTACATTCTCCAGGATCGGATGACCCTCTGCAAAGCTTCTGTCAACCGTGTTTCCGGCTGGATCTGGCTCAACTGGACTACTCCTACGGGATCCTCAAATGACGACCTGTCTCTTCGACAGCTAGCCATCGATGTATAGTAAATTTAAATTATTATAATATAGAAAGTGAATACTTAAGCTACTTTGTATCAGGTCAGAAATAAACGTAATTGTTATTTTGAATAGGGAGAATTAATGGTCAATGTGAAAATATGTACAGAGCTGGCAGCAGCGTTTCCACGCATCCATGATGGCGGTGTTTGCGGAGGAAATGAAAGTGCTGAAAAGTCGGGCAGATGCGTTGGAGAAAGCCGGACAAAATCCGGCCAATGCCAACAAGGATGTCGGGGAGATTATCTGGGGTTAATGGCTTTGGCTTTTTATTTTAAACAGGAATATTTGTGGAATATAGAAAAATTTTGTCAAAATGGAAAAGAAAAAGCGGCAATGAAAAAGGGATTTCAGAGGTTAACAAGGCCTACCCGCTGCCGGACCAGCACCATCCGTACGGAAACCAGCCCACGCCTCACCCAACCAAGGGAGACCTTCTGCACATTCGAGGTGCCTTCGTCTTCGGCAAGAACCTTCGCTTCATCGTGAAGAGGGCTAGTTGAATACCCATGGCATTTCTGTGGTGTTGAGATAGCCCTTTGTGGGGTGGAGGAAAGGGCCACGGTGGCTGAGCTGAAAAAGGAGTTCCGACCACGGAAGCTCTGCGTCTCTCAGCTCCAAAGTGGAAAATTTATGCCACAGCTTCTTTCTGCAGAGTGGAATATTGCAGTGCTTGGCTTTTCATGGCTTGCGACGTTGTGTGCGGCCAGGGTGTCGGAAGTGACATGTGAGGATGCGAAGCACAAGGAAATCACCCAGTTTATTCCTTCATTCATCAACTATTACATCAACATCTAATAATCCAGCTAATAATCTTGTCTTCTTTAGTGCATTCCACTCCATGTACTCATGGTCAGGAGGGGAGGGGAAGTTGGCAAATCATCGCCAAACAAACCAAACCAAACAAACCAAAAACCAAACAGTCATGCTGGAGACGTAAGCCAGGCTGCCCAGGAACGTTTTGAACACGCCCCCTTCTAGAGGCAATAGGTTCAGTGGAAAAGCATGAGAAGGTTGGTAGCCAGGAATGCTGGGATCAGTGCTGCTGCCCAAGGGATCGGCCAAGATTGCAGCAAGCGGGAGGTCAAGACTCAAGAGACCTGAAATTCCTGATCGCAGTCTCTGGCTTCGTGGCTTGTATTCAGATGGTAGTCTAGCAATTACGGAACACGATGTGCTCCTTAGCTAGGATGAAGAAAAGGGGTTATCCCTGAGGGGGATCCCAGAAAGCTACAGGTGTAGCCGGTCCATGCATCTGGTAGTCCACTAGATGCTGGTTGGAAGGTTGGAGGTTTCGTCCATTTACCAGACCTCCAGAGCGATGGACTCATCAGTGGTTTCGCTCCGTTCAACACTGAGAATGAACAATTCTTAGACGTCTTGGTCGTCGCTTTCTGTGTGTGCAGAGATTAGGGATCGCAGTTTGCGCATCTTACCTCCATGCATGTTTTGCATGGAGTGAGGGAATTTCCGGCAAAATCTCAAGCTTGATTGCTTGATTTCTTTAGCGCTGTATCCTCTTTCTTTCATAGTTGCAAAGAGTAGAGAGACTTCTTCTTTGAAGTTGTCCCAGTGCGTGCAAGCCCTTGATGCCCGCAGTAGCTGGGCATATAGGACATTCTGTCCTATTTTGGGGGGCTGGTTGCTGTCTTTCCAGGGCATATTTAGGACTTTGAAGTTGAAATCTCTGCGTTTGTCATAGAGTTTTCTTCTGTGTCCTCCCTGTTCGATGTCCAGATCAAGGAAGTGAACCCAGGCGTCCCCTTCATCCTCAAAAGTTAGAGGCAAGGAGGGTGGGTAAATTCGAGCACAGCAATCTCTTAGAGATTGTGTGCCGGCTGCAAGTATGTCATCGACATATCTGCGGCAGAACTTGAGTCTCTTGGCATCGGCAATGTTAGCCGGATTTGACATGTAGTCAAATTCTAGCTTAGAGAGCACCATATTGCTAATTATTGGGCTACAACTAGAGCCCATAGCGATGCCTTTGGTCTGTCTGAAGTTAATGCCAGCAAAGCTGACATATGCATTTAAGGTCACGTCTGTGATCAGAGCTTTAACTTCTGTCATTGTCAGACTTCTATTTGCCTTGGCTAGGGAGTTGTGCAGATAGCACGTTTTCCCCTTGGTCACGTATTTGAATCTTCTGCTTAGCACGTTGATTATTTCGTGCAGTTTATCCCTTATGAGGTTATGCTCTAGTGCCGTAAATAGCGTGCTGAAGTCAGCTGTCGCTATGGGTCCTAGCCTTGCCTTACCCATTGAACTCAGCATTTGGCATATCTCCATGCTGTTGGAGACGCTACAATATAAGTTCAGTCCCCGTTGTTTGCCGATCATCTTGGTGTAACGTTTCCAGTGCTTTTTTGCACAGGATAGTATCCGCGTCAGCAGATCGTTCATAGGTTTCATGGAGCTTTTTGAAGCTCCAGCTATGAACCTAGCCTTTGGTGGATTCTTGTGGAATTTTGGTCCGTGCCAAAGAATTGGGATGGACTTTAGATCCTCAGGAATTTCCGAACCGATATAAATTTTAGTTAATCGGTTGTGTTCCGCTATGAGGGCCGCTGCTGCCTCATCGACAGGAGCGTATGTGCCGTTGCCCACAACTTCTAGGTCTCCATTTTCAACAGAGACTCCCATTTCCTTGCAAAATTGCAGGAGGTAGCCTTTTTTGCAGGCTATGGAGAAGTTCGTGGCTGCTTTATCAACCAGAGCCAAGATGAATTCTTTGTGCAGGGTTTTAATCCCACTATTTCCCTTGGCACTGCTGGCTACCAATTTTTGGTAGCCTAAGTTGGAGCGTAGTTTCGATTTTCCCAGCTGATCTGCTAGTCTATTTCGCACTACTGAGTAGCACTTGGCCAATTCGGCCTGGCTTAGACCATATGCTTTGGTAAGGTAGAATGACCATTGGAGGAGGGTATTGGCTGCTCCGTAAGAAGTGCCTTCAGTACCTCCAACTAGATGGGGTTTATATTTCGTTCCTTTCAGCAGGAGCGATTTTGCCTCGTCTTGGAGCCAATCCATTTTTCCAGTACAGATGTGTTCTCGTACCAGCAGACTTGGATCAGCTCGATTACACTTGCAGTCAGCCTGCAAGATTTTTCTAAGCTCTGCGATCTTGAGCTTTTTAAGGAAACCGCTGTAATTGAACGTTGCCAGACCCAAACTAGGCCCTGGTTGGGTATAGATTTGGATTTCTTGCTTGCAGGTCTTATCCGGACCTGGCGATCCTCTGATGAGTTTATTTGGATCGATCCATGTGCTGTATCGATTTGAATGCAAAAAAGGAATGTAAATCTTTTTTGTATTCTTGCATGCCGCTTTTGGTTCTAGCTTACCTGTACGCCAGCATTCAAATGAAGCCAGCATTTGGTAAGTTTGGTAGCCAAATGTGTTGCTTTCCAAGAGAGATTTCCTGCACAATAGGCGGATCTCTTGGTTGTTAAGTCCTATCAGGACTTTGAAAATCAGCTCTTTGTTGTTCGTTTCTAATTCTAATCGAATTAGAAATTCTTGTGCTTTATCAGAGTCTCTGATAATCGCATTGTTTTTCTTCCTAGTTCTTTGATGCGGCCCTGTATACGGGACACAATTTTCGAACTTTGTTGCGAACCAGGGAATGGTTCTACGTTCCAAAGGGTCAGTTGTTTCATTGAAACAACCATAACCTTTAACGGACATATTAAGCCCCCATGGGTAGGCGCTGTTTAAGCCTAAGATATAGGCTGCCTCTGTGTCTTCCAAGTTTTCTACGTCGTGAGCCAGAACACTAAGTTCCGGTAACACTTTGTGCCCATGTTCGTGGACAAAATGCGAGTACAAAATTGTATCGCATTCACCTTTTTCAATTTTACGGATGTGTTGGTTTATACGTGCTCGTAATTCCTGTTTTGTAATGCCTACATATGTGGCTTTACACTTGGGAATAGGACAAGTTAAAACATAAATTATGTTTTTTGTTTGGCAATTAATTTTGCCATTAATTTCGTGCAGGACACGTTTGTCACTATGGGTAACGAAGCTTACTGCTTTGCTTCTTTTTCTCCAAAGGTTGCAGACTTTGCATTTAGTGCAAGGTCCTAGTTTCCTACCCATTGTGGATAGGTGATTTGCACCGTTGCCGGAAAATAGCGTGCTGTCTTTATTGTAGAGCGCTTGCTTTTTCCTGGCACCAATTTCGCTGTTAGACAGCGTAGTTATTTGTCTTCGTCTTGTAGGGGGCCGAGTTTTGGCCGAAAGCAGATTGTCCATGTCTGCTTCCCTTCTCGCCCTCATGGGAAAGACGGCTTGACCCTGGCAGTGATTGCCCTCGTGAACGGGCGTGTCCCTTGTAGGGGTAATCAGAGGTCCGCCCCCGCCCTTTTGTAAGGCAGACTGGGTTTGCGCCGCAAACTGAGCGCCATTCTGGCATCTCAGCCTCCAGCTGTGCTCAATTTTTCTTCTTGTGTTCATCATTTGAAGTTTTGTTGAGTGGTTGGAGGGGGCTGATTGCCCCCTCCGGGAGTGCGCACTTTCATGAAGTGCGCATGAGCACACTTTCATGAAGTGTGCATGGGCACACCCGTTAGGTGCGCTGGGGGTTGGACTGACGAAGCGCGCATAGTAGGACTATGGAGGATGGTGGTGCTCACGTAATGTCTGTCTAGACATACGCATGAAGTTCCAGTGTCCTTTCTCAAAGGTCACTGTTGCGGAGATAGAAGCTTGGGAGGAGTCTCAGACGGAGCCCAAGAAGATGGACGACGCCAGCGAGACCCCTGCCTCCCTTGCGGCCAACACCGGGAAGGTGGAGAGCAAGGAGGAGACGGAGCAGAAGCGGGAGCTGGCCTCTCCAACGGTGCGTCGCGTCAGCT
This sequence comes from Ptycholaimellus sp. GST1_10, assembly GCA_030248095.1. Taxonomy (NCBI): domain Eukaryota; kingdom Metazoa; phylum Nematoda; class Chromadorea; order Chromadorida; family Chromadoridae; genus Ptycholaimellus; species Ptycholaimellus sp. GST1_10. The sequence goes on from JASANA010005314.1 coordinate 18,538, forward strand.
CCCAGGAGTCCTTCACGCTGGAGGGCCCGGTGGACTATCACTCCATCCCGGCCTTCGACCCCAAGGCGTTCGAGGTCATCCACCAGCAGCAGCGTCGCCGCTATGCGGCCTTCGCTGGTTTGCTAGTTTTATTGTCCCTTTCTCGTTCCCCTAGCATAGATTATGGAGGGGTTTGAAGTTTGGTGAGTGTAGTTTGAAAGACAGAGATTTGGAGAGGCACACGAGGTGGAGGTGCCTCCGTTCCCGGAGCTGCCGGGAGTGCAGGCCTTCACGGACTACGCCCCCCAGATCCTCAAGTGCACCACGGAGGCCGACTTCACTGCCCTCCTTCCCCATCTCTACAAGCATCACATCTCTCTCGATGTTAGCCCCTACTTTCCAGTCTGGTAGACTAAGGGTAGGGTAATGGGAGGGCCATTTGTAGAAGCAGTTCCGCTTCTTCCTGGGCTACGCCCAGAAGATGAATGCCTCCATGGTGGCCATGTCCGAGATGATGTACCGCATGGAACAGCGCCTTCACGGCATTGCTCTTCACGGCAAGTCTCTGGAAAAGGAAGGTCTCACCTCTCTAGCACTTAGTGCAGGAGGGTTTGACAGGTAGGGAGCCTTTTGCAGTGCGCAACGGAGTGCTGGTGCTGCGCAATCCGCCGGCTGAGCTGTTTGTTCTTTGTGGACGACGCCAGGAAGACCTATGGTTCGACCATCGCAAGTTCCTTGCCGAGGTCTTTCTTTCACCCCTCTTCCTGTGGGAGGAGAAAAGGTTCTGCGTTTGCAGACTCTGGTGGCGACGATGCCGACGGGGGACGCCCGCCGGATCTTTGACAGCATTCGTGACACCACCTATACTCGGTTGGTGTTTCCGCTTTCACTCATTCATTTTGCCCAGTAATAAAGTTGAATTCTCAAATTTGAGATTACTTTATTTGGACGAAATTCTTAATTCATTTTGAATTAATTGATCGCAAGTTTGCAGCAAGGGCTGCGACGAGATCCAGTACCTCATGAGCCGAGTGAATGTGGACATCCTCTTGGACAATCGGTACTCCATCATTCCCCTATAGCTCAGTTTGAGAGATAGGGTGCGTTGTTAGGCTGTGCATCGAGAGCAATCGACTGCCCAACTACCTCTACGGTGGACCCATCGTCCTTTCCCGCGGCCTCACTCTGGCCAAGAGTAGTTTTTTGTCTTCTGCCAAACCTATGGGGTCTGAGGTCCTAGTTCTGATTGCCAGAGCGCTCAGACGACAAGATCAAATGGATTCGATGCCTGGCCAACGCCTACGTCGATTTGGAGCTGCCCATCGAGCTGTCCCCGCATGGCGGGGATGCCGTCTTCTACGGCAAGCGCGTATACGCCCCTTATATCCCCTTTCCATCCCATGCTCCTTTTCAGGAGAACTGGGTTAGCAGAGGAGGGTGAGGTTGATTGTGAATTGCAGTGGGACGCGGACGGGCTGCAAGCCACTCTGGCTTGTTGGTGGAAGGATCCGAATTGGCATCATCGAGCCAAGTCTCTCCTCAGCCACTCTCAGCGCCGTCACGAACCCGCCAAGGCGGCGCCGTGGGTGGAGGAGCGTGGACAGTACACACGCACAGCACAGGCTCTCCGCAAGTGCTCCACTCTCACCAAGGCGTCAAAAGAAGTTGGATTTCAGCTTCAATCTATTGCCCATTTGCCCCAACTTGGTGAATGGCTGGAACCCATTCTGCAGGAGCTTGCGCGGCGAGACGCTTTGCTTCAAGGAGGTCTCCTTCCTTTTCGCCTTTGCTCAGGATGAGTAGGCGCCCTAGGCTTTAGGCCGTTTGCAGGTGTTCTGCACGGCAATCTACTGGCTCTCACCGAAGGTGAAGTGGATGTGGAGGATGAGGTCGTGGCCATGGAGGAGGATGAGGTCTTCGAAGACCCGGCCACCCTTCACTCCGACCCCACAACCGCGGCCCTTCTGGCGGTGGCCAAGAAGGCCAAGCAGGCCGAGGACAAGGCGAAGGAGGCGGAGACTTCGAACACGGAGCCCCTCAAAGGTCCCGTCTGTCTCTTCCTCCTCTGCCCTCTACCTTTTCCCTCTGACCGAGGGTTTTGGTGTGTGCAGGTTCTCCTAAGAAGGCGTTCTCCAAAGCTGTGAAGGCCAACATGGAGAAGCAGGCCGGCGCCATGTCCGAGGCCGCCGGCTACGCCGGGGACAAGGCCAAGGACGAGGCAGTCGGCAGCAACGCCGCCGGCTGGATCCAGCCCAAGTACAAGAACAAGGGCAAGAAGAAGCCGAAGCAGCCCAAGGAGGAGCAGCAGTCGGGTGAGCAGAAGAAGATGGGTAAGTGAGAGTACCCAGCCAAGAATGACTCTGGCCCTGCCTACAAGGCTCCCCGCGGGGGAGGCTCGCATCGTGGAGGGCGCGGCGGCCATCGCGGCGGCGCTGCCGGCGGCAGCGTCTCCGCTCCGGAGAAAGCTCCGGAGGCCCAGTCCCAGAAGTTCAACGCCGCCGGGTTCCCAGTCCTCAACCAGTGAGGAATGGCGACAGTCCCATTTGTTTTCTTTTTCACCTGGTTGTCTACTCAGGCTTTCTTTTCGAAAACGGGTGCTTTTCGTTTTTTAACTGAGCATTGCTCTGGTTTTTCCAGCAATCGTAATGATTGCCGTCTTTTTTGCCAACTTTGTTGCCATTGAATCTTTTCTCCCTGTTTAGGAGAAATTTCGAGTTGTTCGTTCCGCCATGTTGGAAGCCCTTTGGGTTTCAAATTTTGCCGCTTTCTTGCTCTGTGTTGGAGACAGAACCTTCCTTCTCCCTCTCTCATGCACTACAAGCAATGCAATGTACGCATGTAAGAAGGTAGATGGCACTTAGGCGCTGGGGGCATCCCGCTTGGATGCCCTTTCCCTCCAGAGGCCCTTGAGTGGTAGGATATCACCCAATTCCTTTCCCTATCGGACCAGGAACTCTGCTCTCTAGCTGACAATGCCGGCTGAGATAGAACGAAAAGGCTATTCTCTTCATCCTGACACACATCTGTGTCCTAAGAAGATTGTATATCCTCTTAGATTGTTCTGCTAGTCAAAATTTGACTGTGCAAGTGTCATTTTAGCACCAGCGGGCTGATTTTCAAGCGCAGCTGAATGGAGAGCCACGTGTGGATGATGGGCCCCAGCGTGGAGTGCCTCCGCGTCAGGGGCCAGGACCTCAGTGATGTCGTCGTTGAAAGAGGGAAGAAGCCGTCCATCAATTAGATATCCTGCTTCCTCTTATACTTCATCACTACCTCCACTTGTCTGAGTTTTTGTAACAAGTGATCTGTGCGAAATGAGGTTTCTCATTTCATACATTGCCGTTTAGCACTTATTGAGAGCTGCTTTTATCCAATCGAAAAACGATCGGTATTTCCTTGCCCAATGTAAGGTAGCAAGGAAATAAGCCTCCATTGGAGGCCAAAATGCCACGGTTTTGGATGTGGGGAAGTCACTGGGTCATGTGCCCCGTGGCTGAAGGCGCGCTTTCAAACCACCTCAATTCTTCCAATGGGGGCGGTAGGCTGCGTTTCGGAAAAATGTGCATTCACCCAGTGGTAGAGCGAAGTAGAAGCACAGAGCAAAGTTATTGGAGTGGTGGAAAGGTGTTGGGTGGAGGCCATGGAGCAACCTGGGATGCTGAAGTGCCTGCTGGGCCCGGACACGTTCCCCACGGACATGGCCCTCCAGCACATCGTAGCAGGCTATATTCCTAGCTCACTTCCGCCTAAAGGATGAGATGGATTGAGAGCGGCTTTCATCTGGCCTACTACCCTTTCCAGTGCAGCTACTGCAGCTTCATCTTCGCCGACAGAAACGTCGCCGCCTCCCACGTCAACCTCCGCTGTCCCTTTCCAGATGGCCTGCAGCCGACTGTTCTCAATCTTTCCTTCCCTTCTACCCTGGATGGGGTCCATTTAAGTTACATAACATAAAATTCTTCCACATAACATAACATTAATTGGTACTGCCACATTATGTTTGGTGGCCCCTAAGCAACTATGCTTGGTACTGCCACAGTATTCACGAGTTTTGACGAAGCCTAAGAGGGGAAATAGAAACAGTATTTTTTGCGCGGCCGAAGGCCGCCTGCCGTGGAGGGCAGGGCAGTCAGAGCTCCGGAGGCCGGAGGAGCTCTGGCGCCCTGCCCGAAGCGGCGGGCGGCCAAGGCCAGCTTAAGCAGTTACCCCATTTTTGTGTCCGTCTGTCCGCATATATATATATATATATCTTATATAATACGCGTGATACCATTTTCGGAGGGGTCTCGGCGCCACCTGGATTCTTGACTTATCCTGGCATATGATAGCTCTATGTATCGGTATTGAGAAATTATTTAATAATTTTTGGGGCGCGCTGTGCATGGGTAATGTTGAAAATATGAAAAAAATCGAAAACGTGCGCATTTTTGGCATTTTTGGGCATTTTTTGACTTCAAAACTTCATAGCTCCTCCATTTTTTAACTTTTTCTGTCGGACTTTTTTTTCAATTGAAGCTACAACAATTCTGCTTCTTATCTAATTGTTAGATTTACAACTTTTAAGAAAAATATTTGAAAAACATTGGCCTGATTAATGCCAATTTTTCGATTTTTGGCCTAACCAGGAGCCTGATGTTCTTGAAATGAAACAAGTAATTCTTAAAGGTAAGGTCAAGATACGGATTAGTGTGGTTGCATGCAATCTGTTAGGAGTTAGCTTTGAGCTAATGCATTTGCTCTTGAAATTTTGAATCTTTTAGACTCAATAGTGGTCATAATGGCCTTAAAAGAAGTTATGGAGCTCAGCTGCACTTTTTCAATGAGTAAATCTGGAAGTTATTTTCTTTAAAAGATATTTTTTCTGGGGTTTTTGGGATGGGTGATTATTGCGTAACTGTTAACTAACGGTGGCGGCGCGTAGCGCGGCCACTGACCTATATTACTAGTATATATATATATATGTCTGTCCCGGGCCCGTACTCCGCGGTTTTTCAATGAAATTGGCTAATTTTTTGCATGAAGGTCCGCCTGGGTGGTATCTCCAGGCCATTTTTTGCGATGGACGTAATTTTTCGATTTTTGCCCAAAACTCAATTTTTTGATGTTTCAAAATATGAAAATTCATAAATCACTGGTTTTTCAATGAAATTAGCTGAATTTTGGCAGGTACGTCCGTCAAAATAATATCTTGAAGCTGGCAAAAGGAATTTTCGAAATAATTATTATATCTTGATTTATAGACAAAAACCCATAATCTTGATGTTTCAAAAATTTGAACATGCATAAATCCATTGTTTTTCAATGAAATCAGCTGATTTTTGGCAGGTACATCCATCAAAGTAATATCTTAAAGCTGGCAAAAGGATTTATTGAAATATTTATTTTATCTTGATTTATAGACAAAAACCCAAAATCTTGATGTTTCAAAAATTTGAACATGCATAAATCCATTGTTTTTCAATGAAATCAGCTAATTTTTGGCAGGTACGTATCAACCATGCGAATTGAAAAGTTTTGTAACGTAGCTAGTGGTTATTACTTGTACTGGAACAAAGGCCGCGCATCTTGGCGATAGCCGATAATACCTTGTATGTTATGTTATGTAGGAGAACGTTATGTTATGTAACTTAAATCTACCCCCCTGGATGCCCCGCAGCTATTCGCTTTCATTTCACAGGTTCGCGAGCATTTCGACCCCTGGAAAAAGCAGAAGTTGGAGCAGATCATGAACGGCGCTTGGCAAGTGGTAAGATGCCTTCCCCCTCCCTTGACATGCCTCTATGACTTCTGTCCGCTCGCAAGGCTGGCCAGCAGCTGGGACTGGAGGGTGGAGAAGTGGCAGCAGCAGCCCCCTCCAGAGCCAGGTCTCCCTTCAACGCCCTCCACAGCTCCTGCTGCACCTGGTGCCCATCGGGATGCAGCCCAAGGAGGAAGAACCGTTCACAGGCTCCTTCGGCAGCTTCTTTGGAGACACTGCCAAGGCCTACCGCCCTCTCCTCCCCACCCCCAAGGACGTCTGCCAGCAGCACCGCAGCAAGACGGAGGGCGACGGCTTCAAGCACGCCCCAAAGGCCAAGCCCTGGCACCCCAAGGGCGCCGTAGGCCGCGGATGCCCACAGGAGGACCTTTGCCAGGTGGTGACGGTGAACCGCCCCCTCTACAGCCACCCCCACGTCTACCAGCCCCTCGAGCGCCCCATGGAGCCCAAGCAGCCCCAGGGCATCGACATCGCAGGACTGGGACTGGGGGAGGGCCCTGGAGGTAGCGGATGGGGACAGCACTGCAGCGGCTGCTGCCAGAAGGGGCCTGACCAGGTTCCCTGACACCGTCGCCGCAAGGAGGTCTACATCTGCTCCTCCCGCGCCCCACCCACAAACAGCCACACCTTCAAGACCATCCACATATAGCCCTTCCCCAACTACATCTTCTTCAACTACCCTTCATCAACTATTACATCAACATCTATCCCCCAGCTAATAATCTTGTCTTCTTTAGTGCATTCCACTCCATGTTCACATGGTCAGGAGGAGAGGGGAAGTTGGCAAGGCATCGCGGAGTTTTCCGCATACCTGCTAGCTGCCCCCCTTTCAAACAACATGCCACAGCATTACAACATGGCCAATCATTAGAACATGAGGCACCTATTTAAGGAGTGACTGTGAGTGTGACTGTGTGAGTGGGAGAGAGTGTGCAAGTAGGAAGAATATAAGAGATTCGATGATGAGATGCAGCCAATCAATGAAAGGCGCCCATAGGCATCTGCCTGGCCTCTCCGCCACCCTCAGACCCCACCCGACGTTGCCATTCCCGCACCCCTGTCCGCCCTCCCAAGAGGGAGAAGGGGGAGCGGAAGAAGCGAGGTGACCAGGGCCAGGAGCGCAGAGGGCTCAAGGGCCAGTATCGGAGGATGGAGATCTGACGAGCTCCCTAGGCGGCTTACCGCAGCAGCCTGCAGGATGCCTTTGACCACGCAGAGGCCACCCGCTCCTCCGAAGGCTGCTATGCCCTGCTGGTGTTATATCAGCCAGCCATTGTCTACGGAAAGCAGATCAAGGAAATTGTCCAGAGCCAGGGAAGCCTGGGATTGGGAGTGGATGTTGTGGGTGGTTGCAGTCAGTCAGCTGGCGACATCATCAACAAACTCTTTGACTCCTACCCAGCCAACTCAGCCTCTCAAGGAGCTCAGCCTTTGCCTCCTCCTGCAGAGGACAGTGGAGGAGTGCAGAGTGCTAGAGCCATAGTGTGGTGCTAGAGCTGGAGTGATGTTGATGGTGTTTGAGTTCGCGCCATGGATCCTTATGTTTCAAGCAGGCCATTTCGTCACTCCTCTCTCACCCGACTGCTTTTCCTGGATCTCCACGAGTGCCACTGCCATGCACTGGCCAATGCGGTGCTGGGCCTGTTCCGCCAGGGCTACTGGGTCTCTGCGGGCTATTGGGCCCTTCGCTTCCTCCAGGCCCTTCGCTCCTGCCAGCCCTGCCGCCTTGCCAGGGTCATGCCTCCCTCCATACCAGTTCAAGGCCAGCTGCCCGCCTCTTGCCTGGAGCTTTCCACCCCCTTTTTGAGCATCTTACTTGATCAGGCGGGGCCCTTTCTTTTGGCAGGGGATGGTGGGAAGGTGGTCAAGCGCTGGGTGCTGGTGGTGAATTGCGTGGTCATGCGGGCTGTCCACTACAAGCTCCTGCACAACTACTTGGCAGTAGCTGTGGCCAATGCTCTGGAGTAGTTCTGGAGCAGACGGGGGCTCACGTGGGCCACCATCTGGCTGGATAATGCCTCCGCCTTCCACGCTGTCTCCAAGCACCTCTTGCCCTACTTCCAAGGCCTGGACTTCTCTGCCTTTGCCTCCCAGGTGGTGAGGAAGAGCCAGCACTGGTGGCGAGCAGAGGAGGTGTACAAGGAGAAGTATTGTTCCATCAAGTACAAGATGGAGATGCAGGGTATCAGATGTAGTTTCTTCTGTCTTGCTGAATGTCTTTTCAAATAGTAGTCAATTGGCTGGATTTTTGCCACTCACTTCTATTGCAGATGGACAAGTGGGTGTTTGGGGAGGACGGGATGCAGGACATCGTCTTCCACAAGGTGAAGTGCAATGTGGGTGGTGTGGAGAACATGATCAGCACAGACAATGTTGCCGGCACCAAACTCGTCAACCCCACCCGCATGATCAGACGCTGCAGGCGAAGCTGCTCGTGGAGTTTGACCCCATCCCCATGCCCCACAGTTCCTTTTGCCTGACAGCTTGGCTAAGAGGCAAGGATGTACCTTGTAGGAGAAGCTCAGTCCCTTTGAGTGGTCTGAGTCCAACGATGTTTGCAATCTCATTAGTAGCAGTGTTTTTGCATTATGTAAGTTTTCCCATTTTTGAAATTGTTTATTGTTTCATTTTCGCGCACAATAGGCCATCACACGCCGAGACATTCAAACGTTCTACGAAGACTTGGCTGGGCAGCTGCTTTGTGTGTCTACAATCTTGCTCAACATCCAAAAGCCTTTAAACTGACAGTGAAGTTCATGTTATGCATTCTCGTTTCAACACAACGAACTGCTTTGTGTGTCTACAATCTTGCTCAACATCCAAAAGCCTTTAAACTGACAGTGAAGTCCATGTTATGTGGGTGGTGTGGAGAACATGATCAGCACAGACAATGTTGCCGGCACCAAGATGGTGGTTGTGGGAGTGCTTAAGGTGAGCATGGTTTTTTGCAGCTCATTTTGGAATATTGCTGTTTCAGAACTATTGCTTGGGAGAGCAGCAGAGCAGTAAGATTGAGGTAACTCGTCAACCCCACCCGCATGATCAGACGCTGCAGGAGAAGCTGCTCGTGGAGTTTGACCCCATCCCCATGCCCCACAGTTCCTTTTGCCTGACAGCTTGGCTAAGAGGCAAGGATGTACCTTGTAGGAGAAGCTCAGTCCCTTTGAGTGGTCTGAGTCCAACGATGTTTGCAATCTCATTAGTAGCAGTGTTTTTGCATTATGTAAGTTTTCCCATTTTTGAAATTGTTTATTGTTTCATTTTCGCGCACAATAGGCCATCACACGCCGAGACATTCAAACGTTCTACGAAGACTTGGCTGGGCAGCTGCTTTGTGTGTCTACAATCTTGCTCAACATCCAAAAGCCTTTAAACTGACAGTGAAGTCCATGTTATGCATTCTCGTTTCAACACAACGAACTGCTTTGTGTGTCTACAATCTTGCTCAACATCCAAAAGCCTTTAAACTGACAGTGAAGTTCATGTTATGCATTCTCGTTTCAACACAACGAACTGCTTTGTGTGTCTACAATCTTGCTCAACATCCAAAAGCCTTTAAACTGACAGTGAAGTCCATGTTATGCATTCTTGTTTCAACACAACAAACTGCTTTGTGTGTCTACAATCTTGCTCAACATCCAAAAGCCTTTAAACTGACAGTGAAGTCCATGTTATGCATTCTCGTTTCAACACAACGAACTGCTTTGTGTGTCTACAATCTTGCTCAACATCCAAAAGCCTTTAAACTGACAGTGAAGTTCATGTTATGCATTCTCGTTTCAACACAACGAACTGCTTTGTGTGTCTACAATCTTGCTCAACATCCAAAAGCCTTTAAACTGACAGTGAAGTCCATGTTATGCATTCTCGTTTCAACACAACGAGCTGCTTTGTGTGTCTACAATCTTGCTCAACATCCAAAAGCCTTTAAACTGACAGTGAAGTCCATGTTATGCATTCTTGTTTCAACACAACGAACTGCTTTGTGTGTCTACAATCTTGCTCAACATCAAAAAGCCTTTAAACTGACAGTGAAGTCCATGTTATGCATTCTCGTTTCAACACAACAAACTGCTTTGTGTGTCTACAATCTTGCTCAACATCCAAAAGCCTTTAAACTGACAGTGAAGTCCATGTTATACATTCTCGTTTCAACACAACGAACTGCTTTGTGTGTCTACAATCTTGCTCAACATCCAAAAGCCTTTAAACTGACAGTGAAGTCCATGTTATGCATTCTCGTTTCAACACAACGAACTGCTTTGTGTGTCTACAATCTTGCTCAACATCCAAAAGCCTTTAAACTGACAGTGAAGTCCATGTTATGCATTCTCGTTTCAACACAACGAACTGCTTTGTGTGTCTACAATCTTGCTCAACATCCAAAAGCCTTTAAACTGACAGTGAAGTTCATGTTATGCATTCTCGTTTCAAAACACAGAACTGCTTTGTGTGTCTACAATCTTGCTCAACATCCAAAAGCCTTTAAACTGACAGTGAAGTCCATGTTATGCATTCTCGTTTCAACACAACGAACTGCTTTGTGTGTCTACAATCTTGCTCAACATCCAAAAGCCTTTAAACTGACAGTGAAGTTCATGTTATGCATTCTCGTTTCAACACAACGAACTGCTTTGTGTGTCTACAATCTTGCTCAACATCCAAAAGCCTTTAAACTGACAGTGAAGTCCATGTTATGCATTCTCGTTTCAACACAACGAACTGCTTTGTGTGACTACAATCTTGCTCAACATCCAAAAGCCTTTAAACTGACAGTGAAGTCCATGTTATGCATTCTCGTTTCAACACAACGAACTGCTTTGTGTGTCTACAATCTTGCTCAACATCCAAAAGCCTTTAAACTGACAGTGAAGTCCATGTTATGCATTCTCGTTTCAACACAACGAACTGCTTTGTGTGACTACAATCTTGTTCAACATCCAAAAGCCTTTAAACTGACAGTGAAGTCCATGTTATGCATTCTCGTTTCAACACAACGAACTGCTTTGTGTGACTACAATCTTGCTCAACATCCAAAAGCCTTTAAACTGACAGTGAAGTCCATGTTATGCATTCTCGTTTCAACACAACGAACTGCTTTGTGTGTCTACAATCTTGCTCAACATCCAAAAGCCTTTAAACTGACAGTGAAGTCCATGTTATGCATTCTCGTTTCAACACAACGAACTGCTTTGTTCACATCTCGCTCTCCACCCACCGCCACAAACACAAGCCCTTGTTATACATTCTTTTTCACACACGACTGCTTTTTCCTCTTGCTCAACATCAAAAAGCCTTTAAACTGACAGTGAAGTCCATGTTATGCATTCTCGTTTCAACACAACAAACTGCTTTGTGTGTCTACAATCTTGCTCAACATCCAAAAGCCTTTAACTGACAGTGAAGTCCATGTTATGCATTCTCGTTTCAACACAACGAACTGCTTTGTGTGTCTACAATCTTGCTCAACATCCAAAAGCCTTTAAACTGACAGTGAAGGCCTTATGCATTCTCGTTTCACACAACGAACTGCTTTGTGTGACTATCTTGCTCCATCCAAAAGCCTTTACTCAGTGAAGTCCAAGTTTGCATTCTCGTTTCAACACAACGAACTCTTTGTGTGTCTACAATCTTGCTCACATCCAAAAGCCTTTAAACTGACAGTGAAGTCCATGTTATGCATTCTCTCACCAACGACTCTTGTGACTACAATCTTGCTCAACATCCAAAAGCCTTTAAACTGACAGTGAGATTGTAGACACACAAAGCATTTCTGTTGTGTTGAAACGAGAAGTCATCATTCGAAAAAAAAAAAACTTCACTGTCATTAAAGGCTTTTTAGATTTAAACAACTTATTGCGAGATGTCTACATAGACTTCTAGTCAGCAAAGACTTTTATGGGAAAAAAATCTTGTGTCCAAACGAGATATACATGGACTTCCACTTGTCTGTTTAAAGGCTTTTGGATGTTTGAGCTAGATTGTAGACACACAAAGCAGTTCTAACGTTGCGTTGAAACGAGAATGCATAACATGGACTTCACTGTCAGTTTAAAGGCTTTTGGATGTTGAGCAAGATTGTAGACACACAAAGCAGTTCGTTGTGCTCAAAGGAGATGCATAACATGAACTTCACTGTCAGTTTAAAGGCTTTTGGATGTTGAGCAAGATTTAGACACACAAAGCAGTTCGTTGTGTTGAAACGAGAATGCATAACATGGAACTTCACTGTCAGTTTAAAGGCTTTTTGTCGAGCAAGTTAGACCAAAGAGTGCTTTTGGATGTTGAGCAAGATTGGGATAGACACACAAAGCAGTTCGTTGTGTTGAAACGAGAATGCATAACATGGAGCTCACTGTCAGTTTAAAGGCTTTTGGATGTTGAGCAATGATTGTAGACACACAAAGCAGTTCGTTGTGTTGAAACGAGAATGTATAACATGGACTTCACTTCATTTTCCGCCCTCCCCCCCCCCCCCCCCTCCCGGTCGCAAAGGCTTTTGGATGTTGAGCAAGATTGTAGACACACAAAGGAGTTCGTTGTGTTGAAACGAGAATGCATACATGGACTTCACTGTCAGTTTCAACTTTTTGATGTTGAGCAAGATTGTAGACACACAAAGCAGTTCGTTGTGTCGAAACAAGAATGCATAACATGGACTTCACTGTCAGTTTAAAGCACTTTCGATCTTGAGCAAGATTGTAGTCACACAAAGCAGTTCGTTGTGTTGAAACGAGAATGCATAACATGGACTTCACTGTCAGTTTAAAGGCTTTTGGATGTTGACCAAGATTGTAGACACACAAAGCAGTTCGTTGTGTTGAAACGAGACTGCATAACATGAACCTCACTCCAGTTTAAAGGCTTTTGGATGTTGAGCACAGCAGATTATAACACACAAAGCAGTTCGTTGTGTTGAAACGAGAATGCATAACATGGACTTCACTGTCAGTTTAAGGCTTTTGGATGTTGAGCAAGATTATAACACACAAAGCAGTTCGTTGTGTTGAAACAAGAATGCATAACATGGACTTCACTTCAGTTTAAAGGCTTTTGGATGTTGAGCAAGATTGTAGACACACAAAGCAGTTCGTTGTGTTGAAACGAGAATGCATAACATGAACTTCACTGTCAGTTTAAAGGCTTTTGGATGTTGAGCAAGATTGTAGACACACAAAGCAGTTCGTTGTGTTGAAACGAGAATGCATAACATGGACTTCACTGTCAGTTTAAAGGCTTTTGGATGTTGAACAAGATTGTAGACACACAAAGCAGCTGCCCAGCCAAGTCTTCGTAGAACGTTTGAATGTTCTCTGCGTGTGATGGCCTATTGTGCGCGAAAATGAAAACAATAAACAATTTCAAAAATGGGAAAACTTACAGAATGCAAAAACACTGCTACTAATGAGATTGCAAACATCGTTGGACTCAGACCACTCAAAGGGACTGAGCTTCTCCTACAAGGTACATCCTTGCCTCTTAGCCAAGCTGTCAGGCAAAAGGAACTGTGGGGCATGGGGATGGGGTCAATCTCCACGAGCAGCTTCTCCTGCAGCGTCTGATCATGCGGGTGGGGGTTGACGAGTTACCTCAATCTTACTGCTCTGCTGCTCTCCCAAGCAATAGTTCTGAAACAGCAATATTCCAAAATGAGCTGCAAAAAACCATGCTCACCTCAAGCACTCCCACAACCACCATCTTGGTGCCGGCAACATTGTCTGTGCTGATCATGTTTCTCCACACCACCCACATAACATGGACTTCACTGTCAGTTTAAAGGCTTTTGGATGTTGAGCAAGATTGTAGACACACAAAGCAGTTCGTTGTGTTTAAACGAGAATGCATAACATGAACTTCACTGTCAGTTTAAAGGCTTTTGGATGTTGAGCAAGATTGTAGACACACAAAGCAGCTGCCCAGCCAAGTCTTCGTAGAACGTTTGAATGTCTCGGCGTGTGATGGCCTATTGTGCGCGAAAATGAAACAATAAACAATTTCAAAAATGGGAAAACTTACAGAATGCAAAAACACTGCTACTAATGAGATTGCAACATCGTCTGACTCAGACCACTCAAAGGGACTGAGCTTCTCCTACAAGGTACATCCTTGCCTCTCAGCTCAGAAGCTGTCAGGCAAAAGGAACTGTGGGGCATGGGGATGGGGTCAAACTCCACCAGCAGCTTCGCCTGCAGGGTCTGATCATGCGGGTGGGGTTGCACGAGTTTGGTGCCGGCAACATTGTCTGTGCTGATCATGTTCTCCACACCACCCACATTGCACTTCACCTTGTGGAAGACGATGTCCTGCATTCCTTCCTCCCCAAACACCCACTTGTCCATCTGCAATAGAAGTGAGTGGCAAAAATCCAGCCAATTGACTACTATTTGAAAAGACATTCAGCAAGACAGAAGAAACTACATCTGATACCCTGCATCTCCATCTTGTACTTGATGGAACAATACTTCTCCTTGTACACCTCCTCTGCTCGCCACCAGTGCTGGCTCTTCCTCACCACCTGGGGAGGCAAAGGCAGAGAAGTCCAGGCCTTGGAAGTAGGGCAAGAGGTGCTTGGAAACAGCGTGGAAGGCGGAGGCATTATCCAGCCAGATGGTGGCCCACGTGAGCCCCCGTCTGCTCCAGAACTACTCCAGAGCATTGGCCACAGCTACTGCCAAGTAGTTGTGCAGGAGCTTGTAGTGGACAGCCCGCATGACCACGCAATTCACCACCAGCACCCAGTGCTTGACCACCTTCCTGCCGTCCCCTGCCAAAAGAAAGGGCCCCGCCTGATCAGTAAGACGCTCAAAAGGGGGGTGGAAAGCTCCAGGCAAGAGGCGGGCAGCTGGCCTTGAACTGGTATGGAGGAGGCATGACCCTGGCAAGGCGGCAGGGCTGGCAGGAGCGAAGGGCCTGGAGGAAGCGAAGGGCCCAATAGCCCGCAGAGACCCAGTAGCCCTGGCGGAACAGGCCCAGCACCGCATTGGCCAGTGCATGGCAGTGGCACTCGTGGAGATCCAGGAAAAGCAGTCGGGTGAGAGAGGAGTGACGAAATGGCCTGCTTGAAACATAAGGATCCATGGCGCGAACTCAAACACCATCAACATCACTCCAGCTCTAGCACCACACTATGGCTCTAGCACTCTGCACTCCTCCACTGTCCTCTGCAGGAGGAGGCAAAGGCTGAGCTCCTTGAGAGGCTGAGTTGGCTGGGTAGGAGTCAAAGAGTTTGTTGATGATGTCGCCAGCCGACTCACTGCAACCACCCACAACATCCACTCCCAATCCCAGGCTTCCCTGGCTCTGGACAATTTCCTTGATCTGCTTTCCGTAGACAATGGCTGGCTGATATAACACCAGCAGGGCATAGCAGCCTTCGGAGGAGCGGGTGGCCTCTGCGTGGTCAAAGGCATCCTGCAGGCTGCTGCGGTAAGCCGCCTAGGGAGCTCGTCAGATCTCCATCCTCCGATACTGGCCCTTGAGCCCTCTGCGCTCCTGGCCCTGGTCACCTCGCTTCTTCCGCTCCCCCTTCTCCCTCTTGGGAGGGCGGACAGGGGTGCGGGAATGGCAACGTCGGGTGGGTCTGGGGGTGGCGGAGAGGCCAGGCAGATGCCTATGGGCGCCTTTCATTGATTGGCTGCATCTCATCATCGAATCTCTTATATTCTTCCTACTTGCACACTCTCTCCCACTCACACAGTCACACTCACAGTCACTCCTTAAATAGGTGCCTCATGTTCTAATGATTGGCCATGTTGTAAATGCTGTGGCATGTTGTTTGAAAGGGGGGCAGCTAGCAGGTATGCGGAAAACTCTGCTATGCCTTGCCAATTTCCCCCTCCCTGACCATGTGAACATGGAGTGGAATGCACTAAAGAAGACAAGATTATTAGCTGGGGATAGATGTCGATGTAATAGTTGATGAAAGGTAGTTAGAAGATGTAGTTGGGGAAGGGCTATATGTGGATGGTCTTGAAGGTGTGGCTGTTTGTGGGTGGGGCGCGGGGAGGAGCAGATGTAGACCTCCTTGTGGCTACGGTGTCAGGGAACCTGGTCAGGCCCCTTCTCGCAGCAGCCGCTGCAGTGCTGCTCCGGATCCGCTACCTCCAGGGCCCTCCCCCAGTCCCAGTCCTGCGATGTCGATGCCCTGGGGCTGCTTGGGCTCCATGGGGCGCTCCGAGGGGCTGGTAAGACGTGGGGGTGGCTGTAGAGGGGGCGGTTCACCGTCACCACCTGGCAAAGGTCCTCCTGGTGGGCATCCCTGTGCCCTACGGTGCCCTTGGGGTGCCAGGGCTTGGCCTTTGGGGTGTGCTTGAAGCCGTTGCCCTCCGTCTTGCTGCGGTGCTGCTGGCAGACGTCCTTGGGGGTGGGGAGGAGAGGGCGGTAGGCCTTGGCAGTGTCTCCAAAGAAGCTGCCGAAGGAGCCTGTGAACGGTTCTTCCTCCTTGGGCTTGCATTCTTATGCAAACTTCAGGCTAGGCAGGAGCTGCGGGGAGGGCGCTCAAGGAATACCTGGCTCTGGAGGGGGCTGCGCCGCCACTTCTCCACCCTCCACTCCCAGCTGCTGGCCAGCCTTGCGAGTGAAAAACAGAAGTCATAGAGGCATGTCAAGGGAGGGGGAAGCCGGCATCTTACCACTTGCCAAGCGCCGTTCATGATCTGCTCCAACTTCTGCTTTTTCCAGGGGTCGAAATGCTCGCGAACCTGTGAAATGAAAGCGAATAGCTGCGGGGCATCCAGGGGGTAGATTTAAGTTACATAACATAACGTTCTCCTACATAACATAACATACAAGGTATTATCGGCTATCGCCAAGATGCGCGGCCTTTGTTCCAGTACAAGTAATAACCACTAGCTACGTTACAAAACTTTTCAATTCGCATGGTTGATTCGTACATGCCAAAAATTAGCTGATTTCATTGAAAAACAATGGATTTATGCATGTTCAAATTTTTGAAACATTTAAGATTTCGGGTTTTTGTCTATAAATCAAGATAAAATAAATATTTCAATAAATCCTTTTGCCAGCTTTAAGATATTACTTTGATGGATGTACCTGCCAAAAATCAGCTGATTTCATTGAAAAACAATGGATTTATGCATGTTCAAATTTTTGAAACATCAAGATTTTGAGTTTTTGTCTATAAATCAAGATATAATAATTATTTCGAAAATTCCTTTTGCCAGCTTCAAGATATTACTTTGACGGACGTACCTGCCAAAATTCAGCTAATTTCATTGAAAAACCAGTGATTTAAAAATGAATTTTCATATTCTGAAACATTAAAAAAATTGAAAAGTTTTTGGCAAAAATCGAAAAATTATGTCCATCGGAAAAAATGGCCTGTAGATACCACCCAGGCGGACCTTCATGCAAAAAATTAGCCAATTTCATTGAAAAACCGGCGGAGTACGGGCCCCGGACAGACATATATATATATATACTAGTAATATGGTCAGTGGCCGCGCTACGCGCGGCCACCTTTTGTTAACAGTTACGCAATAATCACCCTTCCCAAATACCCCTGAAAAATTACTCTTTTTAAAGAAAATAACTTCAGATTTACTCATTGAAAAAGTGCAGCTGAGCTCCATAACTTCTTTTAAGGCCATTATGACCACTATTGAGTCTAAAAGATTCAAAATTTCAAGAGCAAATGCATTAGCTCAAAGCTAACTCCTAACAGATTGCATGCAACGACACTAATCCGTATCTTGACCTTACCTTTAAGAATTACTTGTTTCATTTCAAGAACATCAGGGCTCCTGGTTAGGCCAAAAATCGAAAAATTAGCATTAATCAGGCCAATGTTTTTCAAATATTATTTTAAAAGTTGTAGATCTAGACGATTAAATGAGAGGCGGAATTTTTGCAGCTTAAACTAAAAAAAAACTGCAGACAGAAGAAGTTAAAAAATGAAGAGATCTATGAAGTTTTGAAGTAAGAAAATGCCCAAAAATGGCAAAGATGTCGCACATTTTCGATTTTCATATTTTGACATTACCCATGCACAGCGCGCCCAAAAATTATTAAATAATTTTCTCAAATACCGATACATAGAGCTATCATATGCCGGGTCCATCGAGAATCCAGGTGGCGCCGAGACCCTATTCGAAAATGGTATCACGCGTATTATATAAGATATATATATATATATATGCGGACAGACGGAAACCAAAATAAAGGTAAAAGCTAAAGCTGGCCTTGGCCGCCCGCCGCTTCGGGCAGGGCGCGGAGCTCCTCCGGCCTCCGGATTAAGGACTGCCCTGCCCTCCACGGCAGGCGGCCTTCGGCCGCGCAAAAAATACTGTTTCTATTTTCCCTCTTAGGCTTAGTAAAAACTCGTGAATACTGTGGCAGTACCAAGCATAGTTGCTTAGGGGCCACCAAACATAATGTGGCAGTACCAATTAATGTTATGTTATGTGGAAGAATTTTATGTTCTGTAACTTAAATGGACCCCATCCAGGGTAGAAGGGAAGGAAAAGATAAGAAACAGTCGGCTGCAGGCCATCTGGAAAGGGACAGCGGAGGTTGACGTGGGAGGCGGCGACGTTTCTGTCGGCGAAGATGAAGCTGCAGTAGCTGCACTGGAAAGGGTAGTAGGCCAGATAAAAGCCGCTCTCAATCCATCTCATCCTTTAGGCGGAAGTGAGCTAGGAATATAGCCTGCTACGATGTGCTGGAGGGCCATGTCCGTGGGGAAGGTGTCCGGGCCCAGCGGCGCTTCAGCATCCCAGGTTGCTCCATGGCCTCCACCCAACACCTTTCCACCACTCCAATAACTTTGCTCTGTATTCTCTTCGCTCTACCACTGGGTGAATGCACATTTTTCCGAAACGCAGCCTACCGCCCCCATTGGAAGAATTGAGGTGGTTTGAAAGCGCGCCTTCAGCCACGGGGCACATGACCCAGTGACTTCCCCACATCCAAAACCGTGGCATTTTGGCCTCCAATGGAGGCTTATTTCCTTGCTACCTTACATTGGGCAAGGAAA